>JAOVYX010000522.1:0-13568 GCA_035668315.1 Drosera spatulata
GAGAAGTTCGACAGGAAGATGTAGAATGGGCTGCTAAGCAAGCGTTTGCTCATGATTTCATCTCATCCTTGCCTGACGGTTACGACACCGTTGTGGACGATGATCTCCTCAGTGGTGGCCAAAAACAGCGGATTGCCATTGCTCAAGCCATTCTTAGGGATCCTACTATATTGATCCTTGATGAAGCCACAAGCGGATTAGATGCCGAAAGTGAACACAATGTGAAGGTACAGCTTCTGAAAAGGCTGATTTTTTATTTTTTATAGTAAAAAAGGCTGAATATAATTAGAATAAATGAAGTTCGTATATGATTTGTATGACCTGTGAATTTTATAATTTCTTTTTATCCTGCAGGGTGTTATTCGTGCTGTTAGGAATGATCAGCAGGCAAAGAGGACCGTCATAGTAATTGCACATAGGTTGATTCCTCAGCTGCTTACCCAAGGAAGAAATGATTTATTAGCTCTTCCTTGTCTTATGGTTAGTAAATTTATTATGCTTCCTTGCAGGTTATCAACCGTACAAGATGCTGATAAAATTGTGGTGATGGATGGTGGTCAAATTGTTGAGGTCAGTAGTGTTGCACGAAAATGTGCTCAATATGTGTTCTTTTACTTTAGACCTCAATATGTGCTAATTAAATTGCATAAACTGAAAAAGGTTGCTACTAATGGGCAGAAAGGAGGAGGACAAATTGTAGTTATGCCATGAGTCACAGTCATTCTGTAGGTAGAATACAAGTAGACAGTTTGTTTTTGACATGGATAAATTATACTGCACAGTGCTGGACTGTTGGAATGATTATTATTGCATCCATCAAAGCAGACAAATAAATAAGCACCGAGTGTTGCAGCATTTTCAGTAATAGTAATTTGTAGTGCAGTGTGGTGGATGATTTTTTATCAACCATGTGCTTTTGTTAGCATTTCAAGTACACTATCAGCAGCTGCTAATGTGCTTGCTTGATCATCTAGATTGGAAGCCACAAGGAGCTTCTTTTGAAGGATGGGATGTATGCGAGATTGACAAGGCGGCAAGTGGATGCTGTTGAATGAGGCATCCTGCACTCTGCTCGCTTGTTTTGGAGAAGTGAATTTGCTGCAGCATGCGGTTAATGCAGATTGCTTCTTGTTGTTGATATCCCATCAAGCTTCTAGGCCGAATGTGTTTCTCGAACCTAGTTATGGAGATTGAGAACGACGAAACACATTGTCGAAGGCAGCTCAATTTTTTGCTGTTAGCTGCATCATTCTTCCTGTGACTTCAGTTCTTTGCTATGTTATTACCAGATGTGTATCCAGGTTACATTGTTCTGGGGACATCAACGAAGCGCAACATTGAATTGGATTACCCAGTTTATCGGGGTTGTGTTGTGCTTGGTTGATAAGTTATTACTATGTCATTACGACATTGTTCTTTACAGTACATGACTTTTGTGACTATGTAAGTACAGTGTTCTAACTGTTCTGGTCAAACCAATGCATCGCAGGTTCTTTATTTGCAATGCGAAGCCAATTGTGCAGGTCGGTGTTAAAACCTGAAGACATGATGCTACTGGTAATCACAATGGACCTAGCTTTCAATTGATTCAGTTCTTCTGGTTGTAGAGGTCAAGATAAATCCAAGAGCCTGAATGAATCAAGGATTAGTTACAAATAATTTCATGACATAGTATTAAAAATACAGATATACAGTGGTGTTTATCAACATAAATACCTAACTTCAAGAAGTACTCCATTACTTAATTAGTGTGTGTGGGTCTCCATTAGTTAATTAGTATTTCCTACTGTAAAATGCAATGATTTGATTTGTCAAAAGAATTTATATGTGTGTTAAATTTATAGGTTAAGATTTTTTTTTTAGGTTTTATGAAAGAGAGAAATAAAAAAAATAAAAAAGTGAATCGATGCGATATAAAATAAAAAAAAAAATATTTTGATAATGTAATAAAAAATTAAATTTCAAATATAAAAATATATTTTTTATAAAATATTCAAATTAGATAAAATAAATATTATATTTTTTATAAATTTATGTGAATACAAATTCATCAATAAATTTTATCGTGAAGTCAAATATTACGAATAGTATAAGACAAGGGGATGGGAGTATAATTCATATCAGGTTGATCAATGAACCTTACATTTTCTTTGCCCTCGTAACGCCTCTTCCGTCTTCTTATCGAACTAGACGGCCGGAGACCCCCAAAACAATCCCTCCACAATCCACACGCGCCCGTACCAATGGACTCCTCCTACCACCACCACCAACCCAACCCCTATTCTCACGCGCCGCCTCCACCGCCGCAGGATCCCCGCGCCGCTTTCCCACCTCCGCCACCACCAGGAGGATCCTGGTACCACCACCACCACCCCGCCGCCCAACCATTCCAATTCCACCCCTCTCCCCCTCCTCCTCAGCCGCCCCCTCCCGGCCACCCTCTCCACTGGGCCCCACCTCCCTACCATCAACAACCGCCGCTGCAGCATCCGTATGGTATTCCCCCACCTCCTTATCAGAATCAGTACCTCCCGCCGAGGCCGCCTCCCTATCATCAGAGCACTCATGCTTATCCTAATCAGCCTCAGGTTTTTTTTTTTTTTTTTTTTTTTGGAGTTGATGTTGGTTTCGGTGTGGTCGTTTTGGTTGGGATTGGAAAAATGAAATCTCTAGGGTTTCTGTAAGCTTGGTTTAGGGTTCTTGCTTTTTCGTTAGTTCGTGTAATTCTCTGATGTCTTGACTACTGGGTTTGATGTTGAGTTCAATCCTGCGGTTGGAAGAATCAGGTAGAAATTGCGAGAATCGGGTGAACATATTGGGTGATCGGTTGGTGGTTGGGTTACGGATGATTCACTGGAGGACTCATTAGCCTGTTCGGGCGATTATATCCTAGTTCTATCCTTTGTCCATTTGATTGAATTGATTTCAATGGTTGTCGGGTTGTTCTAATTGGAAGAGTTGGTTGATTTGGCTACCAAGAGACTGGATCCGAGTGGGCTGAGCTTGGGAGCCTTTTCAGTAGTCAAGCAGGAGAATTGAGCTCCCGTTTTGATTTCTCTCTTGCTTGGATTGATCAGCTGATTTCTATTGCATGCTTCTGTTCCTTATGTCCTGGAATGGTCTATGGGGTTGGTTTGACATAATATGGTTTCCTTGTAATCCTTGTAGGAATGGGGAAATGGGGCGCATCGTCCCAGTTTGGACCATCCAGGTTAGTCATCTGGTTCCTGTGGTTTTTTAGTCGTACTTAACCATCATTCTTACAGGGTTTTTGTTCATTTTTTATTATTCTCTTACGCTCTGATCTATTGATGCTATGCTATCACGCTCTTGTTTACCTTTTTTAATCATTTACCATTGAAGAAAAGAGGTATTTCATCGTTGAAACAACTATAGTGCCATTGAGAAACCAAATTCAATTGGGAAGTGAGCGATGGAAAAACATAGCACATACATTCCCCTGAGATATAAGTGCAGGTGTAATGTGCACTCAAATCCAACAAAGTAGATTTTTTTATAGTCTCCACACTGTTCCACTGTAGCAAAAAGAAAAAAAGAAAAAGAGAGGAAATTGTTGCTGCTGCTGATCAGATTCCAAAATAATACTGGTATAATCTTTATTTGGCATTGATGCAGCTGGTAGAAACGAAGAAGATTGGGCTTCTCGGGCAAAAGCGTGGGCAGCTTCAAGAGCTGCAACAGATAGTGAACATCAGCAGTCTCAATTTGGAACAGTGGGACGGTTTGAAGAACCGTCACACTATCCCACTCAATATCCATCATCTGCGGAATCTCAATATCAAGATACTCTGCAACAAGCTGGTCCTATACCTGGTTATCAGAATTATCCAGTGCAAGGCACAGAGATGAGTAAGCAACCATTAGCTTATTCACATGTGACCCCATCCATCAGCTCAGGACAATCGTCTTGTGATGCAGATCAATACTACTCATACCGTCCCCAAGATGGAAATTCGTCTTCAGAAGCTGGTTCTTCATTCCCCTCAAGGCAGCAATTAACCGGCTCATCTTTTCATCAGCAGGAGGTACCTTTTAGTTATCCTTCTATTCCAGGTAATAATTTATGTGAAATTTGGATTTAAATGTGCAGTTGACTATGAAAAGTCATCTTGATGTTAACTTCCCCGACGATGTGCTCCAATGACATGCATTGCCTTATTTCATAAAGGAAGCTCTAATCCAGAATTATTTTTGTTAGATTTTTGATAAACTACCTACGAATTATGTCAGTGGAGATGATAAGATAACAACCTTGAGATGTTTTTTTATTTGCCTCCGCCTCCTTCCTGCCGCCTCTCACTTCAAATTAATGGTAGATGACAGGCTTAAATCTTTTCATATCTATAAATAGTAAATTGCTCCCAATTTATTTGCAAATTCTTTTTTGCTGAGGGTGTTGGTTGATTCTAAACTTAGAACTCCACTTCAATTTGATATTTCCCCTGATCAAATTTTTCTTAGCAAATTCTGTCTCGACAGATGAAGTGTGAACTTCATTGTCTATGCTGATGGGCTAGAATTTTACTGTGCAACAACCCTAGAATTTTCTTAGACACTATTTTATTTGCATTGGTGGACAATTAAGGTGAATTCATAGTTCTCTTGCCCTTCATGATGGGCGTAGTTGGCTCATAGCTTTTGAATGAATGGCAGGTAACGAGGATGTTGCACATAGGCAGCAGGGGTTTCAATTGCCATCACTTGCTTTACATGGGAATGGGCCTACCGAACCAGCTCACTTTACTCACACAAATCAGTTGGTTGATCCTCGTGATCGGCCTCTCGAGTTTACACCTAGATTCTCTCTTGACAATAACCCGAAGATGCCGTCCACGTATGAGTCAGCAGTAACTGAAAGAGGTAAAGATTCTATCGGTGCATTGCCTTCCTTGCATCCTTGGACATCATCTGGTGGACCAGGTGTAGCTTTTCCATCAATCCCTCCGACCTTCCCATCAGCACCACAGGTCTATACTCTAAGTTGGCTAATATCTTCCCAAATCTTAACTTGCGGACGCTGATGTTTTTATTCTGTCCAGCTTGTTTCTTCTATACAACCTCCGCAGTTGCTTGGTCTTAGTACGAGCTTTCCGCCAGCCCTTTCATCCATGGGTACGGCCACTGGTCTTGATGCAGCAATTTTACCAGGGGATGCATATGGGGGCCCAATTGGTTCTGAGCGTCCTAAGAAGGTATCATGTGCTTGACGCATCGGCTAGTTTCCTTTGGTTGTGATTTGCTTATATCTGAGAGTTTTGTCAGGTTGCGGTTCCCAATTGGCTGAGAGAGGAAATTATAAAAAAGGCAGCTACTGTTGGTTCTGCATCAAACCATCTTACAGAAGAATCTCAGTCCCTTGAAGATGATACCATTGTTAAATCTGTTGGAAAAGGTGATCAAGCTGATAGCAAAAGCATGGATTCATCTAAGTTAACAGACGTAGAAGATGAGGAGGAGGAGGAGGTACTTGTGTTTATGTTGGGCTTTTAATCTTAGCTTGTCTGAGTGATTGAGACTTGATTATGAAGCTTTTATGATAGTTGGTGTTTCTGACTTTGGTTGCTATGTTTTTCTTGTGTAGGATGATGCAGAAGCAGCAAGAACGGCTGCCATCAACCAAGAGATAAAACGCGTGCTAACTGAAGTTTTGTTGAAGGTTGGTTTAGAATTGTAGTCCACTAGCTCAATGTAAATTTCGCTGGACATAACTGACTTAGTTTTTTCTTTTCCTTTTTGTAGGTAACTGATGAGCTACTTGATGATATCACGACAAGAGTACTTGATGAAGATGATATTCCAGTTGCTGGTAACAACAAATTCTGTTGCTTTTCTTTGCAGTACTCTGAGTCTCTGAATACCTGATAAGTTGTCACCTCTAAACCCTGTTTTTCTCTCGCGAATTCAAGTTACTGCAGGCGATCATGCTGCTCCTGCTTCTAATGATAAGTCGTCACCATCTCCTGCACTTCTTAGGTCTAGATCTGTGAAAGCCAAGGAATCTGATGCTGAAAATGCCAGTAGAAAAAATGGCTCTAGATCTACAGGCTATGTTTTAGGTCTTGCAAACTATGCCTCTGATGACGACGACGATGAAAATGAAGATGAAGATGAAAAAGAAAACCAATTTTCAGCTAAACCCTTGCCCAGCAACACCTCATTGCCTATTACGACAGCCAATGATGAAATTTCGGACAACGTATGTGACGCAGTTGCAAATGTTCATTCAAATGCTGGCAGTGCAGAGTCCAAGAAGAGCATTCCTGACCATGTATTGGGAGCTAATAGCAATACAAGTACAGCAAGTGTCTCTGAAAATATTGGTGTTATAGCTGCCAACTTGGGGCATAATGGCCTGTTCAACAAAGAGGATAGTGGCGATAAAAGTCCACCTGATATGGCTGTGTTGTCCAGAAAAGATGATGTTAGTATAGATTATGGAAAAGATTCCAATGGTTCTGATGCTTCAAACCTAAAGACTGATGTGAATAACTTATCTGGGAGCAATTCAGAATGTCATGAGGTTGATGATGTGAAGAAGTCTACCACAGTAGATTCTGACGTAAGAGAGATTCGACAATCCAATCGTTATGAGAGTGCAAGGAGTTTGGATCCTGGGGACTCATCTGAGGACATCAGGACTACCAAGGTTATAGAGGAAATCAAAAGGGATAGCAATCATGGTAGACAGGATGCAAAACAACAAAAGAAAGATAAGAGTGAGGATAAACATGGTTTTAAAGTAAGATCCAAGGAGGATGTTAGAAATGGTTTTAAAGAAAGATCCAAGGAGGCTGTTAGACATGGAGAGAAAACAAGAGAGGCTAATTCCCGTGAGCGTTCTCCTCGTCAAGGAGATAGGGGAAGTAGGAAGGAATCAGAAAGAGTTGACGAAGTGAGTGACAAACATGATACAGACAGGAAACGACAGCAGGGGAAGGATGAGGCAGCTGAAAGGTCGAGAGATAAGGTTCGCGTTGAAGTGACCAAGCACAAGACAAGGCGCTCTCCTTCAGTTGGCAGCAGGAGCCGAAATGGCAAGGACCGCTATATTGTCAGGGAACATGGTGATTCCAGTGATGAAGCCTCAGATGAATCTAGAAGGTTGATCTGAACCATGAACTTGTGGATTTCAAGCCCTCTTGGCTCTCTCTTCCCTTCATTTTGTAATTGCTAAACCATTTCTTATGCTTTATTGCATGGATTTGTGTAATGCAGGATGCTACATTCAAAAAGAAAAAACCAGTCACCGTCACCTAGCAGGTCAAGAAAAAGGTACTCCTTTCTCGCTGCTACTTATTTAAAAGCGAACTGTTACTCATCTGATCCATCAAGGAGGCATGTCCAGTGTGCCTGTACGTTAGAGGTGGTGGTTTGCGTCTATTGACATGGTTAATTTGTTTTTTTGGGTTTTATTTCATCATTGTTTTCTGTATCACAACAGATATTGGGTGTCTCTTTCAACTTTCTATTATCCCTTGGAGTTCACGAGCAGTTTTGGAGAGGATGGGTGCTGTGGCAATTTTAGGGAATTTATTTGAGGAAATCCATCCACCTGCTCAATAATTGGTTGATTTCCTTTTCCTTTGTTTCTTGGTGCTATCTAAGCAACAATTAAAAATTTAGGAGGTAAAATCGCTCTTCAGTAGGAAGACATAGGAATGGTAGTGATTGCTATTCCTCTATGAGTCATGGTACACGTCGGGGCGTATTTTGCTTTTTGCTAGGCATTATAAAACTCTATCTAATGCCCTATAATGTCCTACACCTTGCTCAGTTTTTTTTTTTTTTTTTCTTTGCAACAGCCTTCTAATTAAATCTATACTATTTGTTTTCTACTGCTGATTAGTGATTTCAATTAGGTCATTTAGTTTTCTACTGCTGACTTTAGTGAGGGGGCATATCTCGTGAATGCCTGAATTCGCAGGTCATTGTGTTTATATTTTAATTTATTCTTCTGATGTACATGTGATTATTGTAAGTGGAATCGCTCATGGTTAGATGGATAAATTGCATGCTATCATGCTATCCTTCTGGTTCTTCTCGAATGACCTTTTCCTTTCTTGTTTCTTAATATTGCTCATCAATGGTTATGGCATGGTGGCTCTTTTGCCGAGTGTATACTTGTTGCTGATTATTTGCTCCTTGGTAGTTTTTGCTTTAACTGTAAGCACGTTCAAATTGTAGATTTTTTGCTGGATTGTGATAATTTTCATGGGAACAGATCCTGTTTGACTGATACTTCATTAGTGTATTATGTCTTCTGTATGTTTCAATCAGGAAAGTGGCCGCTTAAGCAGGCTTAGGAGCAACCTGCTTAACCGTCTTATTCTTATCAAGATAATATCAATAATTTTTATCAAAAAAGATGATATCAATAATATCAACAGTGCTCAAGTGGTTCTTTTACTGCAGTATTCTCAGATTCTGCTCGTTACTTTCTAGCACATTTGGTGGTGAATTATTAAGGCAATACTTGGGGAAAATAAAACATATTCTTTTGACTTGCATTCCTCTTCTTTGAGGACTTCACTGCCACTGGTGTTGGTTGTATGGCGATGTTATCGGCATATCATAGTTTACGAAGTGGTGTGATTAGGTTTGAGTTTAGTTTATACTTAAGTGGGCATCTTTGTTGCATCTTATTCATGGCAATATCGTCTTAGAAGATAAAATTCAGTGGAAATGGCTATTGTTAATGTGTTCAAGGCTCAGCAATTGTTAAGTTAATGGCTCACTCGATCAGCATGTTTGATATTCTGGTTTCTAGACAAAATTCGCAGTCTCCCAAGCGTTCTCAGCGCGGGCATTCCCCCTACTCTTCTCTTGAAACCAGCAGGTATGTTTATCCTTTAAGGTTTAATTGCCTGTATTTTAGGGTATAAATCTAGCTTTATGTGCTATCCATCAGTTTCACATATCTTGTTGTTTGGCCCTTTTCTTTTTGCCTATCCCCTCAAAATTTCAAATGATAATCTGCTCGCATGACCTTTTTACTCATTTTAAAGCTGACCTCCTCATATATTGAGTTTCTTAGGGTAATTTTCTCCATTAGAATCTGGGATCTGGGAAGGTGAATATTGACTCGATAAGCATGCGTAATAGTCTTTGAAAGAAAACACATCACCAACAAGGAAAGCTGGGTCCTCTTTCCGCAGCTATCAAGGAAACTGCATGTCGTTATAAACTTGTAATTGTGTATCCAGGAAAAGTATCTTTACCCTTTTCTACGAATCTACCCTTTTACAATCTTCAGATTTTTAATGTGCCGTGGCTCAGCCTGAAGAAACAGGGTCACACTTTTGAATCTTTTTGCAGGGGAAGGAGATCAAGGTCCCGGTCACCTGTTCGTCGGAAGAGATGAGTGTAGCCGGTTGGCTCATGGAGAAGTTCAGAAACCAAAATGTTCTCCACGTCTTGGGCTGCAATCAAGAAGATAGAAACTGGTTTGGATGTGGTGATGAATGTCGCATTCATGTGTGGATTGTTAGCTGCTGCTATGTGAAAATGCCAACAAATTCTTAGCACGCTTGGTCTATGTACGAAGCAAACAGCAAAGCGCTTTTGTTGGCGAACAGATAAGAAATGCCATCTCTGGCCCTGCAACTGGTTTGGTTGCTTGTAATGTATCGCAGCCAGCTGTGATCCAGGGTTTGTTCATTACTTTTATCCCGTGGGATCTTTTTTCTTTTTTTGTTGTGGCTCTCCTGTAGTAGAATCATCCTGTTATTTGCTCTTGTTACAGTTAGGACAAAGTTTTCTCAGGTGGTATTGTACCCCAGTCGGATGTGTGAAAGTGTTCTAGGCCGGCTTTTGTAGTTGGAATTGGATTATGTTAGGTGACAACGATACTGTTTCAATGAATTCCTAGATTCTCATTGAGATAATTCTGAGCATGATGATGTGTGTTGACGATGATCTGTATTCATTCTTTGGCTGCCGTTAATGATTGCTTCTGCTCACTTTGTTCAGCGTCTGCTCGTCAACTTCGTGGCTTGAGCTATCGAAATAAGCCAGATCTGTCGATTTTCTGCCTTTACACTGTTTGCACAATGCACGAGTTGAGTTTTCAAACATCTTGCTCTTGAATCTGTCTAGGAATCAATTCTGACATTTTCTTTTTTTGGGTTCTAACACGAGAGGGAAAATTAGGAGACTTGACTAATACGTGAAGTTCTTACAAGAATGATTTCTTCGGGAAATCATCTTAGAATAGGAGACTTTTTGTCAAATTAATCACACAGCAACAAATTTGTGAATCTCAAGTGAGAAATATACACTTTATAATACATATGACAAGAATTTCGTTAAGATGGTAGTGTAAAGCACAGCCAAAAGGGCGCCAACAGGAATCGTCACAGCCCAAGAAGTTACAATCTCCTTCACTGTCTCCGTTCTCACGCTGTTGAGTCCCCTTGCGAATCCCACCCCCATCACGGCCCCCACTAGAGTGTGTGTCGCGGAGATGGGTAAACCAAGCTTAGATGCACCAAGAACGACAGACGCTGCTGCAAACTCAGCAGCAAATCCCCTAGTCGGAGTCAGCTCCGTGATCTTCTTCCCGATGGTGGCTATGACTCTGTACCCCCACATCGTCAATCCTGCTACAATCCCGAATCCTCCCCATGCTAGAACATCTAAGGGGATCACAATCTCCGCACTAGTAGCAGCTCCACCTTGCAGTATAGATAATGCTGCTGCCAAGGGACCAATGGCATTGGAGACGTCGTTCCCACCATGGGCGAATGACATGAAGCAGGCCGATAAGACCTGCATATAGCCAAATACTCCATATACGATCTCTAACTGAGTTCCCTTTGGGCCTTCTACGTCGGAGAAGAAACCTATGCTCTTATGTTGCGCATGATCTTCCTTTTCTTCAATAGATGATGCAAGGGACTTGAGGAGGAGATGGCCGAGTTGTTTTTTTATCACTTGGTGGACTGTAAAAGCGCCAGCAGCTCCGCAGGCTAAAGCCTGGACCAGGGCACTGGGGAGGCTCTGGCTGAGGGGGAATGCTGCAAATGATATTGCTGTTACACCCACAAAGACGGCTACTGGTGCTGCTGCAGCTGCAGCTTGTCCTGGATTCGGTGCACTGTAGACAAACTAGATCAAGCAAAATCCTATCAGAATTCAGCAATTTTAACTGAAGGCCATAGTTTTTGTGAAGGTTTCTCATTTAACAACAATTTTTTGCTTAAATATCATTGTGAATGCTCATATATTTCTCGCAGGCTGAAACAGTGGTTGCTAATTGAAGCTGAGACTACTACCAAGAGAAGAGATATACCCGACGGATGCATTTGTAGACAATGAAAGACACGACTGCGCCCATGAAAGGGGAGATCACCCATGACGATGCCACCTTTGCTAGCGATCCCCAGAAAACCGCATCAGTACCGCCATATGCTAGCCCAAATCCGACCATTGATCCTACGATGCAATGTGTTGTTGAGACTGGCCAACCATAATAGGATGCAACCTTCATACATCAAAACAGCTATCAAAGGTCAGGAATAGATGTCTGCTCTTCTATAGCTTAAGCCAAGGCACACAAGGCAGTTCCGCCCCGGCTTAGTGGAGCAGATAGTCCTTCAATTTTAACAAGTTCAAAATTAGTTATCTTATGATACATACTGATTCAACATTCAATTGATAAATGGTAATTCGTCTGAGCCCAAACTCGAATAGTGCAATTTGTCCCATTGGATATTTAAGAGGGATTGGATCATTTCTTATGCTACAATCCCAAGGAAATTCAGCTTCAACATTGATATATACAACTATAAATCCACGATCAAATAAGTTTAAGTTTGAGCTTTTGACAGAGCGCGGCAGCCGATGAAATCCATAAACAACCACAAACCTGCAACCAGGTCCCAGCAGCAGCAAGAGAAGAAAGCAGCCCAGCAAACAACAAGCTATCCTTCCCCTGGAATACACTAGCTCTCAATATCCCCTTCTGCATTGTGCTCGTCACATGAGTTCCCATCAACAACGCCCCCGAAAACTCCAGCACCGCCGCCGTCAGCACCGCCTGTCGAAGCGACAGAGCCCCCGAACCCACAGAAGTCCCCATAGCATTAGCCACATCGTTGGCACCAATGTTCCAAGCCATGTAGAACCCGAACAACAGCGTCCCATACGACAGCATCCTCGTTTTCATCGCCAGTCCAGGATGACCCAATGAGCTCATACAGAGTGGAAGCACAAGTGCTGCCACAGCTATGCAGATAGATATAGCAGACGCCGTGTTAGATGATATATGGAATGCTTGTGCCATACCAGGAGACGAGACCTCCACTTTGGCATCTTGGCTTGATTTCGTGATGCCGGCTTCCCCTTCGTCGCCACCAGCGTCTGCAAAGGACGCTAGGGCGGCGAAAGGGAAGCTGAGTTTGGATGTTCTGAGTCTGAGAATTGGATCGGACGATGATATGTGGAGGTGGACATGATGAGGGGAGATGGTTGCTTGATTTGGTGCGGCGAAGGGTGAGGACTGGTTGTGCCTGTGGATGCGAAGAAGGGGAGATTTGAGTGTGGGCTTGGTTGATGATAGGCAATATGAAGATGGGTCGATCATGGCTTGAAATGGTGAAAGGTGGAGTGGATTGTGAAGAAGATGAGGAGGAGGAGAAGATGCAGTTGGTTATTCAGGTGGGCTCTTGGCCATGGAATCTGGTGGAGGAAGAGGAAGAGAGGAGGTGAGGTGAAGAAGAGGAGGTGAACATTGTGGGGTTTGGAGAAAGGGAAGGATTCTTCTGGTTTGCTCTCATTGAGAAGAATGAGTGGTTGGTGACTTCTGGTTGGAACAACAGGTTCACTGGTTTATGACCGGCCACAATTTGACATCATACCATCAAAACGTAGAAACTCAATGTTGATCAGATTTTCTGCTCTTCGCCATTTGGCTTGCTTTCATTGGTCCTCTTACTGAAGTGTTGATTTGGTTGGCTTTATCCTCAGGTTTTCGGCTCCCTGAATTGCATCTCCTGATTCATCACCATCTAGAAGATTCCTCATCCGGTCACCTAGTGGACAAGGAAAGTTACTGTCACTGTTGAGAGTGTTAGCTCTTATCTTCAACTTCATGGAAAAGATGTTGTAACCAACAAGATGAAAGGAAGGTGTATAACCACCCCTCGTTTTGAGGAATTGCCACCTCTGTACTATAGCCCATTATAACGAGATATCGAACATACATAGTTTATCGTTTAAAATTAGGTTTATGTTTATTTATTAGAGCTAATCAGATTTCACAAATATGGGTTATCATGTAATTCATAATGCATACTTCTGTGTGCGTATACTATATAATTAAGTGAACATTGCGCATCAAGAGAGGACATCAAAAACATGGGTAGAGACCGAGTCCACAAAAACTTAAAAAAGATTTAACCATCTTATATATTTCTTTCGTTCTATACAAAATACAATATATATATATATATTTTATACTATTATATATATATATATATATATATATAAATATAAGTTTTGTTTTCATATCAAATCATGTCTAATCGTCCCGCAACATATATTAGGTT
>JAOVYX010000523.1:0-13563 GCA_035668315.1 Drosera spatulata
TTAACTGAAATCGGTGAAAGGGGTGTCAACATTAGTGGTGGGCAAAAGCAGAGAGTTTCAATGGCTAGAGCAGTATAATTCCAACTCAGATGTGTATATCTTTGATGATCCTTTGAGTGCTCTGGATGCTCATGTTGCTCGACAGGTATTCATTTCTAGAGATTTTTTTAATCTTTACTATGGAACCAGTCCCACGCGAATGCCTTTCATGGAACCTAAAACACGGAAAGTGAACAAGCCCGTGTAACAGTTAGAATTTAGAAGTGTAATCTACGAGAAACATTTCACAACTGTTTAAAGAACTTCTATTTATTGTGTGTCTTTTTTTCTTTTCTTTTTTACGGTTTTTTTTCTCTTTTTCCCAACAGGTATTTGGAAGCTGTATCAAGGAACAGTTAAAAGGGAAGACCAGAGTGCTCGTAACAAACCAGCTGCATTTTCTTCCTCAAGTGGATAAAATTATTGTTGTCAGTGAAGGAATGATAAAAGAGGAAGGGACCTTTGAAGAGCTATCAAGAAATGGTCCCTTATTCAAAAGCTGATGGAAACTTCGGGGAAAATGGAAGAACAGGAGGAGGAAATGAATCAGAGGCAAAGTCCCGTTGGTGAATCATCAAAGCCAGTCTCCAATGGAATGCATAATGGTTCAACGAACGATGTAAAATCTGCTAAGAAACCCAAAGGAAGTAAATCTGTGCTTATCAAGCAGGAGGAGCGAGAAACCGGCGTTGTCAGTTGGAAAGTGTTGAGTAGGTAAGGTTATGAAGTTCATAATCTACATTGGAATTTTTGCTTCAGAACTCTCGAAATCTAAGTTTACAAATGCGGATGCTGCATAAAGGCATGCCACAGAAGTGCTGGATGCTTCTAGCTGCATGAAAATGCTGCATTATCTTAGTATCTTGCAGCTTACTATTTAAATGATTTCCTTACAGGTACAAAAATGCACTGGGAGGCACTTGGGTAGAAGGAATACTCGTCATGTGTTATCTCCTCACTGAAGTTCTTCGGGTTTCAAGTAGCACTTGGTTAAGCGTCTGGACAGATCAAAGTGGCTCAAAGAGTTATACTCTCGGTTTCTTCATTCTGATTTATGCACTTCTCTCATTTGGTCAGGTATATTATAGCAGACCTATTCTTGCGGCAGTCTCCATTCGTAACTCAGACTGCAAATTTTGCCTATTTTCTGCTGCTCGGTGCTTCATAGCCTGCTTCTAAATCTAGTTTCTTTTCAAAATCAAACACTCCAAGAATATCTGGTGAATCCAGGTTTTTTTCCCTATCTAAAGTTTTTCCCCACAAATTTTAAATGAATCCAGGTATTGGTGACCCTGGGAAACTCATTCTGGTTGATCACGTCGAGTCTTCGTGCAGCCAAAAGGTTGCATAATGCAATGTTAAGTGCTATGCTAAAAGCCCCTATGGTGTTCTTCCACACAAATCCTGTTGGACGGATAATAAACAGGTTTTCCAAAGATTTGGGTGACATTGATCGGAATGTCGCAAATTTTGTGAATATGTTCATGGGGCAGTTCTGGCAGTTACTATCAACTTTCACGCTGATAGGCATTGTGAGCACGATATCACTCTGGGCCATCATGCCGCTCATGATTTTGTTTTATCCCGCCTATCTATACTACCAGGTAAGAGCACTTGCATCAGAATCTCTATAATTTTTCACTCTGCTTCTCACTCTTCGTTATACATAATGCTATAATAAATTAACCTATAAAAATAGAGAATGCTACAGTAATATGATTACTTTATCGAATTTCTCTATCTCATATTATAATTTTTACACTTTAGTGCATATTCCAACATATTTTTTCAACATCTTTTCAACTTTTTATCACATCATCATTCTATTTTTTCTCTTTTACAAAATCTTTATTTTCCATAATCTAATGCAAGTGCTAAGATATGTCCTTTTCGGCATTCTGCCCACCTTGAAATAACTTAAGCTACTGCAGGAATCGAATTCTAGTTTCAGTTTCTTCAAGATACATGATATGTTGGTGGAAATTGTATTTTCCAGCCCGATATGAAGGTTCCTGAAAGCTGAGGGCTGAATATGGTACAAGGTGCTGTTGGGATTTTTTTTTTTTATCATAACTTAGAACATTTAGTAGATTCGGAGCTTCAAGAAACTAATAAATGAACTGCTGGAATAAGTTTATCTGTTTCCAGCAACGTCCTTGAACAATGTTCTGTATCTTCTGCAGAGTATGTCACGTGAAGTGAAACGTTTGGATTCCATTACAAGGTCTCCAGTCTATGCATAATTTGGCGAGGCACTAAATGGATTGTCGACCATTCGTGCATATAAAGCATATGACAGGATGGCATATATCAATGGCAAATCCATGGACAACAACATTCGATTCACTCGCAAACATCAGTTCCAACCGTTGGCTTACTATAAGGCTAGAGACCTTGGGAGGTCTCATGATTTGGTTCATTGCCACATTTGCTGTCATGCAGAATAGCAATGGGGTTGACAACACTGCATTCGCATCCACACTGGGTCTGCTCCTTAGTTATGCTTTAAACATCACTAACCTGATGAGTAATGTCCTGAGGCAAGCAAGCAGGGCAGTGGGACCTACATCGAATTGCCTTCGGAGGCTCCCAGCGTTGTTGATAGCTACCGTGCCCCACAAGGATGGCCTTCAGTGGGGTTGATCAAGTTCGAAGATGTTGTCTTACGATACAGGCCCGAGCTTCCTCCGGTTCTGCATGGATTAACCTTTACAATCGCACCAACTGAAAAGGTCGGAATAGCTGGAAGGACCGGTGCTGGAAAATCTAGCATGCTTAATGCACTGTTTAGGATCGTGGAGATTGAGAAAGGAAGAATATTGATGGACAATGTCGATATTTCGAAGCTTGGGCTGACAGATCTGAGGAGTGTTGTCAGTATAATTCCACAATCACCAGTACTTTTCTCAGGTGTGTGGATTCACTATCTCGCTAAAATATATCTCGGTGCTTTCTTCAAATTTCTTTATGTTATTACTGGTAACTCACTGGTCTCTTTTCTCTTGGTAAAGGAACTGTTCGGTTCAATCTTGACCCTTTTGGTGAGCACAGTGATGCGGACCTATGGGAAGCTTTGGAGCGTGCCCATTTGAAGGTTGTCATCCAGAGGAATCCGTTCGGCCTGGATGCTGAGGTAGGTGTTAACTTCTGATATAATTACATCTTGTGGAACACACACGATTCTTCCATTTAGGTTCGAAACAATTTAATTAGCTGTCTTACCTTGTCGATCTCAATACAGCTTAGCTGGAAACTGTTATCAAAGCACCCTTGGTAGTTGGCACGAATGTCTGATGCTTAGCATTGTACTTTGGAAGTATAAGCTTTTCCGAACTATAGAGGATAATGAAAATCACTCGTCTTCATCCATGTTCTATATTCAGGTTTCTGAAGGCGTAGAAAATTTCAGCGTGGGGCAGAGACAATTGCTTAGTCTTTCTCGTGCATTGCTTCGAAGATCAAAGATTCTTGTTCTTGATGAAACAACAGCTGCAGTAGATGTTGGAACGGATGCCCTTATTCAGAAAGCAATCCGTGAAGAATTTAGAAATTGCACGATGCTTATTATTGCTCTTCGTCTCAATACCATCATCGATTGTGACCGCATTCTGGTGCTCAGTGCGGGCAAGGCAAGTCCCTCGTTCTTACTATCTTTTCGACTGGTTGGCATACTCACAAAGACCACTGGTCTTAGTATTTTCACGTCTCAAGTTCCTACACGTAGAAAACAGAATCCAGTGATGAAGGCTCTCGCTTCGACCTATTGCTCGTTAGAGCTAGATTGTTGGTAAATTCCGTTGACGCTAAGCTAGCTTTTTTTCCCTCAGGTTGTCGAATATGACACACCAAAGAATCTGTTGCTTAAAGAGGGCGGCATATTTTCCGAGATGGTTGAAAGCACAGGGTCAGCAAATGCTGAATCTTTGCGTGGTTTAGCAAACGGAGTGGAAGGAGAAGACAAGTCAGCTGCTGCAGAAGCAGAAAGATTGAATGTGCAAAGAGGGTGGCTTGCCTCGTCTCGCTGGACTGCTGCTGCGAGATTTGCTCTTTGTTTTGGTTTGAATTCATCGATTAGTGATCTTCATCAGATTGAAATTGAAGATGGCGACAGTATCATCAAGAAAACTACTCATGCAGTATCAACTCTGCAAGTAGTGCTCGAAGGAAAGCACGATGACACGATTGATGATGCTTTGACTCAGAACAACGTACCAACGGATAGTTGGTGGTCAGCTTTATACAGGATAATTGAAGGTATGAATAACCTAATCCAATTTTCTCCAGATTACTGTATTCCCGTAAATCTCTATTATAAAAAAACTGCACCATCAAAGGCTCCCGCTTACAGGAACATGAGTTCGAAATGGTATAAGAGAAACGGAGAATGCATCGACTTGTCATCTGATGCTTTTTGGATCTGTTGATTGTTACAGGACTTGCAGTGACGAGCCGCTTGGCTAGTAGACTTAAGGGAACTGGGTACATGATGGAGGATAATCCATTGGACTGGGAACAAGATGAAAACCTTGACGACAATGCGTTCTAGTTGAGATCATGACAGAGAAATTATCTATGCCGATGAATCAAATGGAAACCGCAAATCTGCTGCACTTGAATGGGTCTCGGTTCCTGAAGCCAAATTACCGGTGCCCTCTGTGCCTATATTGGCGACAATGAACGGATCGCTGCACCATCCTTTTGAATAAAACCATTTTTACACCCTAGAAAGCCGAAAGCTGATGATGGCCTGTGCATATAAGTTATAACTTAGATGAGCCAAACCAAAAAGCTCATGTATAATATGAACGTGAGCTCGATTCAATTTTCAATACAAAAGGTTGAGCTTATGTTCATAGATCAGTAACTGTCTTGCATACGATGTTACCACATCCATTAACATCCATTGCAGCATGTAATGGCATCCGATCCTGCTGAATATAAAATCGCTGTTGTGTAGATTATGCACCAAAATACCAGTGCTTCATGTCACGGGGTTAGAGTTTTGCAACCCGTGCGGCACTCAAGTTACTCACACCTTCACTCGAGTTCAGCCTAACTCGTCACTCCAAAGTGATTCTTGAGAACGCAAGAGAGCTTTGAGTTTGGAAACAAGCTTTGTATTAAGAACACTTGAAAGCTTACAATGTATCTTTGTGTTTGCAAGAATGAGTTGAGATAAGATGCCTTGGTCAAAGACCTCACCTCTATTTACACTACTCTATGGAGACTTCTAGATTTGTCATCTAGACTTTTCCTCCCAAGATATTTACATGGAATTCTCTAGAGAACTCTTCCTAACTCTAGGCAACTCTAGAGAATTTCGGAGAACTCTAGAGAACCCTAGAGAACTCTAGAAAAGTGTGGAGAAGTCATGAACTTTGTAGAGAATTCTAGACAATTCTTGAAACCTCTCCACTTTAGCTTGTCCGTGATATGCTCCTCCACATATGTCGCAGACGTCCTCGTCACGACGGACTTGCAGGCCTCGATTTGATCCCTGAATTGCCACAACGAGTCTTCGGGCTCCTAACTTGTCTCCTCCGTTGGCAAGTTCTTCCATTTGATGAAGTACTCTTTGTAGCGTGGTATTCCTGATCTCCGGATCTCTCGATCGGCCATAATCTCCTCCACTTCCTTGTCGTAAGAAGTGGTTACCGTCCTTGTTGGTGCGCGGTTTGATATGCCTCGATCCGGGTCTTCCTCGTCAGGGTGGTATGGCTTGAGATGACTTACGTGGAAGACCGGATGAATCTTGAATCGTGGTGGGAGTTCCAAGTGGTAAGATGCCTTCCCCACTCTCTTGATTATCGAAAAGGGTTCCTCGTATTTCCTAACGAGCCCTTTGTGCACCTTCCTTAGCGTCTTGAATTGTTGGGGAATGAGCTTCACCATGACAAGATCGTCGACTTGGAACTCCAAGGGCCTACGATGCTTGTCGGCCCACTTCTTCATCTTCTTGGCCGCTTTGTTGAGATAGGAGCGAGCCATCTCCGCTTGTTCGTGCCACCCTTAGCGATCTTGAAAGCTGCGGGGCTACTCCCCGTGTAGCCACCCACAAGAGAGTTCGGAGTCAAGGGTTGTTGTCCCGTTGCCAACTCGAACGGACTACTCCCTGTCGCCTCCGACTTTTGTAAGTTGGAAGAGAATTGGGCAACATCGAGCAACTTTACCCAATCTCGTTGATTAGCACTTACGTAGTGCCTTAAGTATAGCTCCAACAAAGCATTCACCCGTTCGGTTTGACCGTCGGTTTGGGGGTGAAAGCTGGTAGAGAAGTTGAGGTCCGTCCCCAAAAGCTTGAAGAGTTCCGTCCAAAACCTGCCCGTGAAACGAGGATCTCGATCGCTCACTATGTTTCTTGGAACTCCCCAATATTTCACCACATACTTGAGGAAGAGACGTGCCGCTTCTTCGGCTTTGCAATCCGTCGGAGCGGGAATAAACGTCGCATACTTGGTGAAACGGTCGACTACCACTATAATCGACCCACACCCTTCGGCTTTCGACAAGGCACTTATGAAGTCCATGGAAACACTCTCCCATGGTCTTGATGGAATAGGAAGTGATTCCAAAAGTCCTCCCGACGAATGTTGCTCCACCTTGTCTTGTTGACATACAAGACATGTTCGCACATAAGTTTCCACGTCCGCTTCCATATTCGGCCAATAGTAACATTCGCTTACTAAGGCCGTAGTGCGATGCACTCCGGGATGTCCCGCCCATTGAGAGTCATGACACTCTCGAATGATCTCCTTCCTCAAGTTTCCCCATTTGGGAAGGTAGACCCACTTGCCCTTTGTATAAAGAACGTCGTCTTTGAGCAAAAAACGACGGGTCTTTCCCTCCTTGGCGAGTTGTATCACGCTCCTCGCCGTTGGATCTTCGTTGAGCCCCTCTTTGATTCGCTTCAAGAGAGTGCTTTGGGGCCTTGATAGAGCCGCAAGTGCCGCCTTACGACTCAATGCATCCGCCACTAAGTTTGCCTTCCCCGGTTTATAGGCAAACTCGAAGTCGAACTCCACTAAGAAGACTTGCCATCGCGCTTGCTTCGGAGTCAATTTATTTTGAGTTTGGAAATAGCTCGTGGCAACATTGTCCGTCATGACCACGAACTTTATTCCCAATAGGTAATACCGCCATGTTTGAAGACAATGCACCACCGCGGTCATTTCCTTCTCGTGGACGGTATAGCGCCTCTCCGTCTCGTTAAGTTTTCGGCTCTCGTATGCTATTGGATGTCCTTCTTGCATAAGAAATCCTCCAATAGCAAAGTCTGAAGCGTCGGTGTGCACTTCGAAAGGCTTGGCGTGGTCGGCTAGGCTAAGAACGGGTTCTTCCATCATGGCCTTCTTGACCTCCTCGAAGGCCTTTGAGCATGCCTCCGACCAAACTCAAGTCTTGTTCTTCTTTAAAAGATCCGTCAAGGGGGCAACCATTGCTGAGTACCCCTTCACGAACCGCCGATAATAGTTAGCTAATCCAAGGAAGGAGCGAAGCTCCGAAACTTTGGTTGGTGGTCCCCACTCCGAAACCTTGCTTTCATCCATGAGCAACTTTCCGTCCTTGATCTTATGCCCAAGGAAGTAAACTTCTTGACGGGCGAACGAGCACTTCTCCTTTTTAACGTAGAGCTCATTACCCTCAAGAACCTTGAAGACCATCCTCAAGTGTTGGGCATGTTCTTCCAACATGGTGCTATAGATGACGATGTCGTCCAAATACACCACCACAAGCTTGTCGAGATACGGATGAAAGATGTTGTTCATCAACGTGCAAAATGTAACGGGTGCGTTTGTGAGGCCGAAAGGCATGACAAGAAATTCATACGAGCCATACCTCGTTACGCACGTCGTCTTGGCCTCGTCTCCTTTGGCGATCCTCACTTGGTAGTATCCCGACCGAAGGTCTAACTTTGTGAAGTATCTCGCTCGTCCAAGTTGATCGAATAAATCCGTAATCAATGGAATGGGATACTTGTTCTTGACGGTTACCTTGTTTAGCGCTCGGTAGTCGATGTACAACCGAAGAGAACCGTCCTTCTTCCTTTGGAAAAGCACGGGAGCTCCATAGGGTGCTTTGAAGGGTTGGATGAAGCCGGCATCTAATAACTCCTTCAATTGTTTTCGGAGTTCCTCCAACTCCGTGGGTGCTATCCGATATGGAGCCTTTGCGGGTGGACGAGTCCTCGGCTCCAATTCGATTTTGTGATCCACCTCCCTTCTTGGTGGAAGTTTATTCGGGAATTCCTTTGGCATGACGTGGGAGAACTCTTTGAGTACTTGTGTGATTTCCCGTGACACCACTTCTTCGATTTGAGGGGCCTCGTCGACCTTCAATGTGGCTAGGAAGGTCGGTTCCCCTTGCTTAAGTCCCTTCGAGAGTTGCATGGCCGAGAGTACCTTCCCCTTGGTCTTCTCTTGTCGCTCGACCGGGACCATGCAAGCTCCATCGTCCTTTACTATGCACATGGCACTAGCAAAGGGAATTGGGAACGCCTTTACCTTGTCCAAGAAATCGAGTCCAAGGACAAGTGGATAATCATCCATAGGAACAACCAAAAGATCAATCGTTCCCTTCCATTCTCCGATGGGTAGCCGTACGCCATGGGCTACGCCATAGATTGGCTTGGCCTCCGAGTTTACCGCTTTGAGCAAGCCCTTCTCCTCGATCACTTGGAGACCAAGTCTTTTTGCCTCTTCTAACGAGACAAAGTTATGCGTCGCCCCGATATCAACCAAGGCTCGGGTTTTGTACGGGCCAATCCGTGCTTCGATGTACATCAACCATTTTGATGACGGTTCCTCTTTCAACGCCTTCACCGCGTTGAGGATCCGGAGCGATCCCATCTTGATCGGCTCCTGGACGGGTTCCTCCTCTACCCGTGCCGCCATCGCCGTGAGTGCCTTCTTCTTGGGACATTCACGTACATAGTGAGGTCTATCGCATAAATAGCATTTGACTTCTCCCTTGGACTTCCCCGCGTCCTTGGGGTTAGTCTTGCCCCACCCTCGGTTGTCGCCTTTGTTTGATCCGCCTTTGGAGGAGCTGGATGGTTGCTTGTCTCGGTCCTCCTTGTCTCCTCCACCTTTCTCAAAGTTGCCCTTCGTGATCTTGCTCCGTGAGGCATCGTTCCTCTTGAACTCAACAAGAGACTCCGTCGCTGCTATGGCATTGGCAAGGTTCTGCACTCCGCGGCTTTGTAACTCTTGTTGGGTCCAAGGTTGGAGACCATCAAGGAAATAGACGAGCTTGTCGTCCTCCGACATGTCCGAGATTTGGAAGAGTAGTTCCGTGAAGCTCTTCACATAGTCTCGAATCGTGCCGGTTTGCCTCAGTTTGCGAAGTTGCCTCTTCGCTTCATGTTGCGCATTCTCCGGATAGAAGTGCAACTTGAGATCCTTCTTGAAATCCTCTCATGTATCAAGGACGAACGTCCCCGCTTGAATGTCATTATAGCGGCGACGCCACCACATTGACGCCGTGTCCGAAAGAAAGAGGGCCGCGGTCTTGATCTTCCTCTCTTCATCTTCGAACCCCAACTGTTCAAAATATTGCTCCATGTTGAAGAGGAAAGTATCAAGTTCCTTGGCGTCCCTTTTTTCGGAGAAAGGTTTCGGTTTGGGTGGATCAAATCGAGTGCTCCGTCCCATGTTAGGAGCGTTGTTCGCTATGGCCACCTTGCATAGCGTGGCATCCTTCCGAATTACTTTGATCTCATCTTGAAGAGAGACCACAGTAACACGAATTCCATTCATTTGTTCTTGAAATTCCTGACGAAGGTTGTCTAAACAAGCATTGAGGATGCCTTGCAACTCACCTTTGAGTTCTTCCTCCCGCGGCTCCATGGTTTCGTTGCTAGGAACATCATCCTCGAGCCGCTTCAACACGTTTGCCACGATCTCTTCCATCCGTGAGAGTCGTGACTCCACGTCCGCTCGGGCATCCTTCGATTTGCCCCTTTCTTTGCGCATGGTGACATTCATGGTGGCCATCTCCTCATCGTGCTCGGTTACAATGCTTGAATCCATCTCTCGTACGAACCTTGACTCTGATACCAACTGTCACGGGGTTAGAAATTCACAACCCGTGCGGCACTCAAGTTACTCACTCCTTCACTCGAGTTCAGTTTAACTCGTTACTCCAAGGTGATTCTTGAGAACGCAAACGAGGTTTGAACTTGAAAACAAACTTTGTATTAAGAACATTTGGAAGCTTACAATGTATGCTTTGTGTTTGAAAGAATGAGATGAGATGAGATGCCTTGGCCAAAGGCCTCATCCCTATTTATACTACTCTATGGAGAGTTGTAGATTTGACATTTAGATTCTTCCTCTCAGGATATTTACATGAAATTCTCTAGAGAACTCTTCCTAACTCTAGACGATTCTAGAGAATTGCGGAGAACCCTGGAGAACTTTAGAAAGGTATGGAGAAGTCATGAAACTTGTGGAGAATTCTAGAAAATTCTTAAAGACCAACCTCTCCACTTAGTTAGTCCGTGACAGGATACCCAGTTTCAAGGAGGAGATGATGATGGAGTTGCAACAAGGGATGATGCTGAATTCTCAAGAAACTCCTTCCTAATTCTAGGGAATTTTAGAGAATTCCGGAAAAAATTAGAGTTCTCAAGAAAACTCTAGAAAAATATAAAATTGTCAAAAAAATATAAAGAACTCTAGACAATTCTTCAAAACGAACCTCACAAATTAGTCCGTTCATGACAGGATGCTCAGTTTCAAGGAGGAGGAGATGATGATGGAGTTGCAGCAAGGGATGATGCTGAGTTGGCTCGCCAAATCGCTGTTGCTCCTCCTAGTCCTACCCCTACCCCAACTCCTTCCCATGTCCGTTTAATGTTTTATCTTTCCCTTATAGTATTACTCTTCGAATATCCTTGGCTGGTTAGTTTGGAGTACCATTGAAGTAGTTGGGTTAGAATAAGCACGTTGATATTGCCCTATAATGAATGACTTGCAGGTGAATGACTTTTATGCAGATGTACCCTCCTAGTTTTATGCGAGGTTGGAGTTAAAGGAAGACAGATTGATGAAAACATACGTCATATAATCAGCTCTCAAAGTAAAGCCTACTTTCATAAGGTTGAAGGTGGGTTGCTAAGTTTGCTGAAGAACTGTTTGGAGAGAGAGCCAGGGAATTCAAGAAGTGTGTTGTCGGGGATGCGTTCATCATTTCCAGAGCATTGCATCCGAAGGCGTTGGTTGGACTTGCGGTTGGCGAAACATCCAAATGCTTACCTCTCACTTGATTATGAGACGACCTAAGGCTAGAGATGTTCTCTTTGGTGGTTGTGGGTTTGTTCCTGATATTGGTTCACTTCAGAGATGGCTTGAAGTTGCTCGGGAAAAGGGGTTTGATGTTTCAGGCTGCGATGATTTCAATGGGAAAATCTACGGCTCAAATAGGTGGATTGGAACGACCGAATGTGCCGCATTGTTGCGTTCCTTTGGTCTCCGGGCTAGAATAGTGGACTTTGACACCAAGCAAAACGAGGGTTCGAAGCATGTTCAGGGACCCATGGACAAATTTGTTACAAGGACGAAAGCCAACAACTCTGGAAAGCCTAATAAGCCCAATGACTTCTCCTCAAGAAAATCTAGGAGCTATCAAGTTCTAATCGACTGGGTTTGGACTTACTTTTCTGGCTGCAAGCCCAATGATACATACCAGCAACGTGTTGCTGTTAGTGACAAAATGTAACTCATCTTCTCGTGTTTATAAGTTCTTCCATTACTGAAACAAAATCAACTTTTGGCTTGGCAAAAGCCTAGGATGGTCTTATTGTCTTTTTAACTTTTCCTGCTTGATTTCTCTTGTGACGATCAGGCCCTTGTACTTTCAGCATAATGGCCATTCAAGAACGGTTGTTGGTGTTCAAGTCAAGCATAATGTGTGTGTATTACTTAGCACTTGAGTAAGCGATTACGTTTTTCCTCGATGCCCAGTCAAAATTTATAGTTGGAATTACATGGATTACAGCACCAAACTTACATAACCGCGTTTTAAATGAATTTCAAGTTTCAAGTTGTCAATGCTCTTTCTATGGAATTGTTCTCACTGAAACGTTGGCTTCAATATTGATGTCTTCATATCCTCACAGGCAACAGAGGCTTTGGAGAGATCACTAAGGAAGAATCATGGATGGCAGCAAATGATCAAAAGAGGCATTTACACGCTAAGGAAACCTCAATATCAATTATGCTACGTTGATCGTGGTATTGCACGAGAGACGGAGATGGAGCGTCTCAAGTACTTGGAAAATGATCTTGTTGAAATTATCTGAGCACGCTGTTATTTTTGGGCCTCACTGTTCGGTATGTATTTGCTGTTCTTCCTCTTTTGTTGAGGATTATTAGGTTCCTGCATATGTGGATCCATAAACCTTTTTGTTTTGCCGTGCGTGGCGGGATGAGAAAGAGAGGAAATGTTTTGTTCTACTTGTCAGTAAAACTCAGTTTATTCAGCGTGCTGACTCAGTTTCAGTGACAGGTTTCAGGGTTTGAGTGAAGTGCCTGATAGAAAAATTTTAGCATAGAAAGTGGTAAATTCTTGGATTTTCTCTTCCAAGAACATTTGATTGGCTCTCTGGTGTACTAGAATTAGTTTAACATAGTATTCAGGACCGCATTGATGCTATTCTCAAGTTAGTTTCATATTGTAATTTGTTGCTTCTCCCTGCTCTTCGGAGAATAGGATTATAGGACAACAGTGTGAATTGCCCATAATGAATCACACAGGGAAGTCGAACAGATTCTGCTGCGGGATCTTTGTGGAATGGATCGACTTGAAGCTTGAGTGTCCAAGTAAAGTGACAACTGCTATCTGGAAAAACGGAGCTGTGATATGTTTGCCCAAGTGAGGGAAAATTGCTTTGCATATCCCTACTGTTGTGTCTACTTTATAAGGTTTACCGACTATTTGTGGAAGGCGTCACCTGGTTCATCCAACGTCAGGTTTTGGCTCTGAATTGTGTTGGTTAGGAAAATTTAGCATTCTACTGCAGAACTCGGGTTTTGAAGCTAGTTCTTAAGAGGATCAGTACTCTCTTGGTCCGGCTCCGGTTCCAGCAATGTACTATGCATGCTGCGGCTATGTAACCAGATGTTTCCATATTCTCCGGTGAAGGACAGTTTCTTCACCCTTTCTGTACAAACGGTTGAATGTGGAAACTTTTCTGTACTTGTTTTTGAGGGAAAAAAAAGGGGGGCTCTCCTACCACTCATGGTAGCACTTCAGTCGTGAAAGCTAATGGATGGAAATTGGACAGGAAAACCGAAGAAGTTTCAACAACTTATGACCTCCACATGATAAAGATAAACGATCAAGAATCAAATGAGACCAGAAACAATTATCTGGTCCAGCATGCTGTGCTACTTCTACTCGATAAGGACAGATAAGAACGTTTGGATTCATAGCTGTACAAGGGCCAAGTGTCACGGGCTTTTTCTCTAGCTCGTGCGGCACTTAGCAAACTTCGCCTCAAGTAAGCTAAGTCAGCCTAACTCT
>JAOVYX010000524.1:0-13563 GCA_035668315.1 Drosera spatulata
AAAACATCGTGAAGGTGTAAGATATAATGTAGAAAAGTTCATGTCCATCCAACACGGGCATCATTAGAAAGTTTACTGTATCTAGCTTAATGAGTGCTTCATCTACGACATGTCAACATGGTTTTCCAAACACAATTCTACCCGCAATTATGTGGTCAGAGGTTCAACAGTCTCTGTGGATAGCAAGAAGCTATCTCTCTATATTATAACGAATGTAAGCTTGCGTATAACTCGCCCTCCCAAGAACCTATGTAAGAAAGCTATCAGTGATACATGAGAACTAGTGGGTAGGATCCACTTACAAGTGACCTGATGCAATGGAAAAAATGTTGATCGGTTTCCCCCGGCGACCAGCTACATTCTCCTACATAAGCAATTAATCTTGTTATAATGATACAGAATAGAAAACAAAAGATAACAACATGGGCCATGCAAATAATACCAAATGTAACTTTTTGGTGTTGTCCAAGTGAGTAACCATGTGATAAGAATATTAGAAGTACATTGATCGAATCTAAGAATAAATGCACATATGCAGTCAAGAAGCAAGGTGTCAGAGGTTGAGTACAAATGAATCTCAACCCTCAAAGACATTCAACTCTTTGTGAATGCATATAAATGAAAAGACATGCCATCGAAGACTTCACACAGTTTTAGCTATGATACTCTCATTGTTCCATAAGGAGGAGGGAACACATCAAGGTGAGAACTGTGAAGTCATCATTCTACAACAGAAAAAACTTATGCGTTTCTTATTTAAAAAAAAAAACCAAAATAGGAAAAACTCATTAGGCAAGAATGTTATGAATCGAAAGCAATCTTCAGCTAATTAGAGAGCCACCAAAGTTTATCATCGTAGAAATTACCACAGGAGAGTTTTCGCTGTTCTTTGATTGTTGACTTCCACCAATTATACCAGAGGCCCATTTCAAAAGATTCTTGTTCCAGCTTGTTTCACTTTGCTGCATTAGAGTCAACGAAGAAATCAAAGTTTGGCAAATTGACAAGCAAGATACAAAACTGTGACATAAACTAAATCAACTTTAATTTGTGTGAAAAATGCAATCACTGAGACAGAACTCACTGTATCTCCTTCATGGGCAAGGTTGTCATCATCATTGGAAATTAACAGCTTCTCATGTTCCTTTCCTTTTTTCTTCACCACTTCCAAATGAACATTTTTACCTCGCAAGTCATTTATAATTATACGTTTCGATAAAGATGGCACTCCACTTCCATCGTCATCTACGTTCAGGCTGTAAAGCTCAGAACTTCTTCCTGGAGCTAACTGTAGATGCCATATTCCAGGAGAGACCTTCATTTGCCAATATCCTAAATTGGCCATAACAAGGGTATCAACCAGGTGAGGTGTATCCTTGGTCCCAAGGATGATCTGAAGGCCTTGCGCAGGGTCATGATCCTTCTCAAAACAGTGACCTGGATGGAACAGCGAAACGCAGGATCAACGAAAGTTGCAAATCCAAGCCAAGGATAAATACTTTTTGTTTTCGTAAAACGAACTTATCCCTCACAGAGGTCGATTTTTCTTGAAGAACATGTCTATACCTGTAAGAACAAGTGCTTCAAGTTGAAAGATTGCTTGAAGTGTCCTGGTCTCCCCGAGGTTTTCAAGCAATATATTGTCCAAGTCATGCCTGATAAATACAGTACAAAGGAGGATATTAATAACTAGAGGGTAAAAACTAAAGATAGTCATAAGAGGTATGTAACTGGGGAAAAACTGGACAGATAGCAAATAGTTGTTTGTTATCAGCAATTCAGCATAGGCATAAAGCATAGGAGACATACACAGCAACAACAGGCTCAACAAGCCAAGGTTCAGGGACGTCAAGGTTCATAGTGAGGGTTTTCGACAATGGCATATTTGCAAAGAATGCCTTGGGGCCATGCACAGTGTAGTCATTACTGCTGAAATCATCCTGCATCAAAAGAAGCACTTACTAACCATTGATGTTCATAGTAACGAAATGAATAATTTAGCAAGTGATAGATGTTCGTATACCATTGAGGGAGTGACGTATCTGTAGTAACTCTTCAAAGGTAAATCAACAAGGGAACTCTGTAATCAAAGCAAAATTCTATCAGTTATGACGCATCATGTTCCCCTTCAGACATGGTACCAAAATCCAAATGGCCATACGAAGTTTAATCATCTGCTACTGGATTTAGTTAAAAACTATAGCTGATCTAATAACCGGAACATGAAAAGACATCACCTGATTCCCCTTCTCAATACTTCATTCCAATACCCCTTTAGTGAATACTGAAAAATCACCACTACACAGGAGGTGGTTAAAGATTTCATTACAGTGGTAATAATTAATTTTATTAATTATATTTTTTATTAAGAGAAGGCTGGCCAAAAAGACCGGAGACCAGAAAGCGAGTCATATGTATACCTCTAGATAAGAGAAAGGAGGTGGTGAAAGATTTCATTAGTGGTAAGAATTGATTTTATTTTTTTTATTTTTTTATTAAGAAAAGGCTGGCCAAAAAGACCAGATACCAGAAAGCGAGTCATATGTATACCCTCTAGATAAGAGAAAGGAATCACTAAAGATATTGGAAAAAGAAGCTAAAAAATTATTTTCTTAGTAGAAAAATTTAGCAAATTCTGCTAAACCAAGTTGACGAATTTTGGAATGCCGAAGATATCACCCATGAAATTTGCATGTCTAACAATTATAATTAACAGAAAGAATGAACTGGTGAAGTCTCATATTAACTACATTTATAAAAAAAAAAAATATATGCGCTTGTGACTTAATGGGCTATTCTCCACATATGAAAGGCAGCCTGTTTCGAATGCATATCTGAACTGCAGGATTTTCAAAGAGAAAATCTAAAAAGAAAACAAAACCAACAGTTCCAAAACTCACCAATGGATTAAGAACAATCCGCATGCTTGGCTGAATGTATTTTGTCAAGACATGTAAAAGTGATGCCACCTTTTGGCCTAATGAGCTCAGGGGATCAATAACAGCGTCAAGATGGATGGTGGAGTTCTCATAATTGTGAACTAAAGCACTGTATTAAAAAGAAAGCATTTTAGAATGAATTTGGTCATCAAGAATCCAATAATGTGAAACCTCCGGTAAATGAAATAAACTGATATAATAATGAACAAAAATTCAGATGAGAATAACCTTTCAAAGAAAAATGGACAAGGGCCAACCATAGAGGTTCAAATAGTTCAAAGTGAAAAGAGGGGCATTCCCGCAGTTCATCAAGCATGCAGGGCGAGAAACAAAGGGGAATTAAAGCAAGGAAGGTAGACAAGGTCATCCTTGATGGACGATGCTCAATTCAGCCAAATGATATTACGCTTTAAGCCCCCACCCTCCCCGCTGTCCACAAATCTAATGCCCTTTAAGCAATCTTTTTTGACATTGTCCAACACTTAAAAATAGGCAATGGTTAAGTCGCTTTCTAAGAATACTCCCACTTAAGGGTAGATAATACCATCATAAGCTCTCACTTGCACAGTCCAAAATAAAGTTGAATTTTCGCCACACAAAACATTGTACAGTACATAAGGTAAGGGTGAAGAAATGGCATTAGCGAAGCCCCAGCCCTCAATATACATATCAAGACAAGAAGTCATGAAAGACAAGTCGCACAATTTAAAAGAAACCAAATCAAGGAAAGTAGTTTCACCTGTATTTTGCATGCAAGATTTCAAAACGAGCACCCTCAGCAGATCGTTCCCGTGCATTCAAGGATGATGATACAAGCAAAACTACATCACTGAGGAACTCGCTGCAAGTTAATGGCAACCAAAGAGGACTCAGAGACTTGATTCAGGGAAAAGAGAACTTAAAAGAGATTGTGAAATCAATAGTGAATAAGAGACTAGAGTTCTATGAAGTATATAAAAACAAAGTACAACAAAGTCCAATATATTCCATTAGAGTTCAACAAATTAAGAAAGAATTCTCCATAGGCACCTCTATGGAGCTTATATTATCTAAAAGTACCCCAATCTAATTTTCTTTCCAATAAGTACCTTGATATCAATTGAACATTAGTTCCGCCCCATACGATCATTACACAGAATATTTACTTTTCTACTAATAAAATTATTATATTCAGATCTAAGATTACTTTCAAAATTAATCCCTACCTCCATCCACGACATCCCGCTCGATGACGGACGACGGACGACGATGAAACAACGAACTGACCATGACGACGACGAACTAACGAAGACGAACCGAAGGATCGGATAATTGTCGTCCCTCGCCAATGTTCTCCGCCTGCTCTCATCCTCTAGCATTTTTTTTTTTTTTGAAATACACCTCTAGCATGCTGATAGTACGTGTACCAAAAAAAAAAAAAACCTAGTGTGTCCCCAACTCGAGACCGGAAAGCGAATGGCCGATTAAGTAGACTGCATGTGCTACCACCCCTTGCCATAGGAAATTAAGTAGACTTACACGTACAGAGGAAATGAATGGAGATGATGATTGTGGTTTGTCAAATACTAGGTGAGTAGTAATATTTAGGTAACATATTATTAGGTGAGTAATAATACTTGGGTTTAGGGAAATGAATCTAATGCAATCTAGTAAAAAAGGCAAATACAGATTTGAATATTAAAAATAACAAAGATGGGGTACTTCCGTGGGAAAAAAAAATATGTGGGGTATTTATTGGGTATTTCTTTTGCTAGGTGGTACCTCTCGATAACTTTTCCACAAATTAATGACCACTGATCAGTGTCCATATCACTATATAGAAATATGAATAGCATGCCCGGAGTTTCTAGATGCACCAGGTTGTCTAGCATACACCAAGTAAAATTACTTTCTTCTTACTAAGTAAGAGTAAAACATGATGCGTACTGGAGAACTCACTTAAACTGAACAATTCATCATTGAGTTGCAAAGCAATTCTAATGCTAGTTAAGCATGCACTAGACATGAAAGCATTCTAATACTGTCACAAAAACTTTCATAAAAAAAAGGTATGAAAAGATATAGTACTAGTAAAGTATCTGAACATTCACAAACATAGAGCATCGAAGGTGCAATAGAGAAGTAGGGAAAAGTCCTGAAAGTTCAGAAATGGATACCATGAAATCCACTACGAGCAAAAGCTTCCTACGATTCTTATGCATGACGAGTATTTGTTACAGATGGTACACCCATAATGCAAGAAGAGCACAAAATCTTGTAGTGCAGGGAAAACGAACTGAATACCGTAATAAACAACACAAAAGAACGAAGTACCTTGTAAGAGAATCAGGATCCATGTCATCCCAAGATACATCTTCAATTATATCCACTACATGCTTTATCCTCTGATTAAACTCCAATAGCTCCAGTAGATGCAGATCATGACTAATAAATGTGCTATTTTCATCTAGTTGTATTGCCTACAAAATTATAACCATGCCATGAACCAAATTTATAAAAGATCACAACTGAAAGATGAGTACGCTTATGGAAGAAAGCATTAAGAATGAGCATCATAAGCATCGACATTTTCAAAGAGAGAAGAAAAGAAAGATCAAAAGACACAAAAGCATTCTAGCCTAGTAGAATAGAGTCAGACCTACCCTCCCATTTGTAATGACTGCATTTGAACTGTAAACGAGGCTGAGGTGTCCATGAAGCACGAGAGAAACCTGCACTTCGTTGCGTGAGTCATGTTTACCTTAGTGCAGCATACTAAACTACATCAAATAACATAATGAGGATCAAGATGATAACTCTATCCAACCAGAAAGAGAAACATTGCTTCAACTAACTTTGCAGTCATTAGAAACACTAAGTATGCACTAGATGAAGTTAGAATAATATGGGGATGAAGGACAACTGGTCGGGATAAGGTAAGTTCCAGGACAGATTTCAATAACATTGCAGCAGCACTACTGTACGGGAAAATAAAACAACAAACATGTAAGTACAAATCCAATGAGTTACCTTATTCAAGTAGTTCATCATATCAACAACTGAAAACTCGACCAGAGCTGATCTGTAGACATTAGATGGCAACCCATATGACTCAGCCAGCTCAGCTACCTTATCCACGAAAGCCTCAACACCTTCAACCGGGAAAGGAGAAGTTTGTAGAAATGATTTCACATAAATAGAGCACAACTCATCCAGGAACGTCAAAATCTCTTTCTTGTGGCTGCATCATGCAAAGAAATCATGTACAATCAAATGTTGAGTAGAGATTTAACAATATAACGTACCAGAAGGTAAAGCTCAGAATTGGATCTTAATGTGCGGACCTATATTTGGATGCAGTTATTTGAAAAGCCTTTACAAAATGCAGTCCAGGGGAAGCAGCCTCAATACTTGATGGACCATATAGCACACCCAACCTGGCTCTTTGAGACAATTCTTTCTGTAAAGGTACATATTAAAATTCATGAATATTATAAACAAGATAAACCGTAAAGAAAGATTAATTAAGTGAATACACAAGTCTTGTATTCTTATTAGAAGAGGGAGTCACAATTAGCTAAATGGATGATGGTACTAACAAGGTATTGAATTCCTTCTTGAAGCAATGCTATTCCCTTTTTCGAGGTAACATCCACGGCCAAAAGATGTGTCACTGGCTTCAAATCATCCACAGCTGAAACACAATATGGACAGATACATTGACAACTGACGTCGAGCAGCAAAAAAAGGACAGGATAGCCATAGGATCCACTCTTACTTCCAGGGGAATGTAGATAGCATACTTCCTTTAGAACAGATTCCTTATCAAGGATCAAATCCGAAAGAGAGAGAAAAGTTGGCTTGACCTTCCCAGAGGTTATAATCTGCACAAGCTCATTAAAACATTGGCTCCCTAAAATACTAAGAAGAATGCCAAAGCCAATAAAAAACACATATAGCTTTTAAAGTCAATTTCAACCATACCTGAGGATTATAGCGGCTTATACCACTTTCTGATAAGAATTTATCCAATACATCAACGTTGGAATCTATCTGACCATAGTAGACTTGTTCTTGTATTCTAGATGTCTCCTCATTGATTGCGCTAGTAAGAGCCTCCTAAAATAATATAATAGGTTAAATGTGAATAAAAACAAACTAAGCATAAAAGAATACATAATCGGAAAGTAGTATTTCCATTATAAAAGTGTCATATAACCAATCCTTAATTTTAAATTTCCACTTGAGATGATTGCAGCGAAGGTTATATTTTTAAAATAAAATGATAATAAGGCAAGTCTTGCAGAGCAGAAGAAATCAAATAAAATGATTACCAACTTACTACATAGTACATACTAGGAGCAAAATACTGAAATATAGCAACCGATTGGCTACTGGTGCAGCACAAATAGCGGTCCGAAGTACATAATGTTGTTTTACATAAGATGCAATAATATATTCTCTAGGAGGGACACAACAAACATGGCTGGTCGGGCCATCTTCTAGCTGTTGAGTACATAGGACCTATATGGATGTCTAGGAAGTGCCTTCTAGGGCCTAAGGGCTAAGCGGCCGCCCATAGTTGTTGGCGAACCTGGGAATCTGCGTAAGCATCAGGACCCCCCTACAGTGTTCGAACAGGCCTTCCTATGGCAACAGGGGACCACCTTCGCGTATACAGCCATCCCCGGTTGTCTTTTAGAACAGCAATTATTTGACTGTTTTAGTTCACAAAATACTATTATCGAAGTTTATACAAAAAATGGATAAAATACAACAAACACAAGAATCTATAAATTTTTAAGTTGAGAAAATTGGAATATCAAACAATGGAATAACCATTTCGTTTGTCTGACGCTAGATGACACACCAGCACTGGAATACTGAATACTGCTAAGAATTTAGAAGTCAATGTCTCAAACAGATAGCCAGCACAAGGTGAGAGGGAAAAGAGCAACCTCACTAGAGTCGTAGACAAGTCCATTCATTAAGAGGCAACAACCACGCTTTGATAAACCCAATTTAAAGATGAACATTGAGCTCTGTTGAGCCAGCTCCATGAAAGTTTTCTCATTCTCCAATTTTAGCAATAATTCTTGAGGAGGAGATTTTGATTTTGGCCTATGGAAAAGGTGAAAAGGGGCAAGAATAGTTGGATTAGAATTTATTTTGGGATTCACGAGCAGGTAAGATAAAATTATTAAACGGATATTAGATGACCAGCTTCGGAGTTCTGGATACTCACAACACAGTTTCTATAAATGCTCCTTCCACTTGATGCTTTTCAGGAGGATCATCGCTATCATCGCCAGAGTCAACCCTTAACTTATTTACCTGTGAGATAAAAGAACAAAAATAGAAGTGGAAAATAAAAAGGCAGCTTGAGGTCATTCCTACACACATTGCACCTCATTGAGGTTTTTTTCCCCCTCTGGAAATCTAGTGACAAAAAAATTACTCTATTGTGTAACCAAGAAAGTGCTTTGAACATAGAAATCACTTACCTAGTTGGCTTGGTCATAATAATCCAACATCGATCTATTTATCCTCAGTTTACTTTCTTTTCTACATGCCAGCAATTTTTAATGTAGTCCTCCGAGTATCAAGGCCACTTTCAAATTTTAAAGTGAAGCAATCAATCACCATAAGGAAGAATATGGAGAGAGGAATACTCAGTAATGAAAGCTCAATGACTATAATGGTTTCTGAAAATTGATATTTGGATAGTTGAATTTCCAATCAAAATTCTACTAAGCGAGTCAAAGAGTTGATAATCAAAATTCTACTGAGCGACAAATACTCAAGTCAGGCGAGACAAACAGTACATCGACTACTTTTGTTTCTTTCATTTGCAAGTTTCATCCTTGATGGCTACGCATGCAGCTTGCACCTTATTACTATGTAATTGTCCAGAGATCGGCTAAAAGCACATTGGAATGGTTTAATTATCTAATGTAAGGCGCAAAGTTGAGATACATACATTGCTCAAGAACTTAAATGCTGCCTGCACACCATGTTCCTCCTTGATGTAAATGAAAAGACGGATAATCTGCACAGTGAAACAAGCAGTTTGAGGATGTTAGCACAACGATAAATAAATGCCCCATAAATGAATGCTGGATAACACCAAACCAAAGAAAAGCACAGGGATGAAGAGACACTTCAATGTAATACTCCCTCCAGCCAGCCCATTATACTTGCAACACCATGCAGTGACTGCATTATTCATTACGCATTATGAAGCTTTACTTTTTACTATTAAATGATACGGTATGAAATTCATTTTGGTCCAAGATTATAGTATGTAACTTAAACCAACTTAATGGTATACGTGGCAAATGTTGCAAGCTTCATGCGACAAAAGGAGTAATATGCAGTCATTTGAAATGGGCTAAATCATGAAAAATCAGTCATCCAATTCCAGACTGCAATACCATGTAAAGGTAAATATTAGCAAAATCTACAATTCACCCCACATTTCAAAGTATAAAGGGAAATACTGTTTTCAAAAACTTGCTATTATTATTCCAGATTAAAAGGCAGCTATCAAAAACTACACAAGGCCCACACCCTATTAGCAAAGAGCTGCCTTTTGTTTCCTACAACAAAGTGAAGCGACTGACATTATCGAGCTCAGACCACTGAAGAAGAGATGGGGATCTAACAACAAAATAACAAAAAATAACAAGAACCACAACAGTAATGGTGAATAAAACCAAATATCTCTCTTTTTTAAAGTTTGGAAAACTTTTCAAACAAAAATGGGTAAAAAATGTTACGGGTTAATAGCATACCAAGTTAGATGTATCTTCTTCAGCATGGCTACCAGCAGCAGCTGGGTTAAACTTTCCACCATTTTCTTGCATATACTTGACAATTGAGGTGGAATGAAGTATCACCCCAAACCTGACAGGAAATTGATTTTCATACAGACCAAGTATTGTGTCGATAGCCTGCAACAGTGGAAAACTTGAGGAAGTCCATCGACTACAGTTATAAACACAATCTTACACCCAGAACAAGTGGAGGAGTTACTCGAAACTTGCCTCGAGTCCACAACTAGAAGCAGGATCCACGACATAAACAGCATTGAACAGATTTTTGCGGATGTAGCGTAATTGTCCAGGAAAGGCTGGCATCAATATCTGTAAAAAGTCACCAGTAGCCATACAGTCATCATCTACTGATCAATCAAATAAAGACAGCAGCAATTGACATTCCTAACCATAATTCTTAATCTATCTCAGTTTTACCTCATGCAGGTTACTTCGCCACCGTTTGTACATGGGGTCCACTTCTAAGTTATTTAGGTAATGAACATCAGAGGAGCGAAAATCAAGGCGTATGACACTGGATTCTGATGCAGGGGAAATAAAGAGAAGCTTGCGGATGCTGGGCCCAGGAATCTATCATTTTCAAGAGAAGAACAACAACAAAGACATTATATATTTATCATCAGAAGGCTAAGAACCACAGAAGAACAAATAGCTGTAACACTGTCCATTAACTACTCAACTGACTTAAAGAAAAAAACGATCATTCATTATGCCAGTGACAGCAGAGAAAACAATACATCTTTGTGGGCAAATATCCTCTTAGCACTAAAATTGCAGAATCCTGGAGGTCCCAGCCAAACGATAATTTACAAGAAGTAAAAGATAAAAGTAAGCTGCCTTTATCGGTTCGGGAATCCTGTTACATCAATTCACATCCTTTACAAATTATGCATAATATACTTTAGTTCTGTTAAATATATGCATTCATATTTTCACCTATGTAATAATACTCGACTTTTGACCACTCCCGCGTAGGCACCCACTTAGGTGCCCGTGTATCACCCAGGAGATGGGGAGCTGGGTAAGCCTCGCAATGTTAGCCATCTTTCACAACATTATACGAGATGCTGAGATGCACTTCTGACTCACATTTAACGCTGAAGTGGCTTCCCAGATGACCAACGAAGAATTTCAAGCCAATTGCTTTTGGTAGCATTTGCCAGAATATCCACAGGCACGTTTGGAATTGGATCGTAACAATTATGGAATAGAATAACTTAATCCAACAGAAGGGACAAAAACCATGTTTGGTTTTCTCATTAAAATTGAAGAAAAAAAAAAAAAAACCAATCCATCTGGAATCGCATTCCTAGAAACCAAAATGCCTTTGTTTCCAGCTGCAGGGGTATGAGTGAACCATTCGTGCCAAAAATTAAACGATTGTTTTTTCCCTTGGGACCAATGTGGCTTTTCTTCGTCTACAAACCTAGAAAAATCCTTCTATTGCTCTTCTTTGGACCATTTCACCAAGCAAGACAAATCGACCGCCACTGCTAGCCACCCTGATATTTATACCTCAATCTCTACCCTCACTGCACCATGGAAATATAAGTACTGAACTATATTGAACATTACATCCTCTGCCCTGCCATCGTCCAGGAACAGTAAAGAGACTAAAACAAAGATGGTAGATTCTGGGCAAGATGAGGGTTTTAAGTTTGATTGGAGACAAATTGGTATGGAGTTTGCCATTAAATCTGGTGGAGGAGCAAAGGGAAATTGGGATGTGAATCAAATTGGTTCTGGACTGGGCTATCTTCTCGTTTTATGTCATAATCATTTCATTCCTTGATAAATTCCTATGAGAAAAATCATTTTTCTACAATTAAACGTTCCATTCTGATAATAGCAACCAAATAATGTCTTGCTCCATCATGACATACATTCCGATGTAATGTCTCATTCAATTGCATGAAATATTCATTGCTACAATCTTACACATCCCAACTGATTTCAACTAGCCAACTGCTGTACCTATGTGCGATGATGGGTATGGTTCACTGATGGTAAAGTAAGAGTCCCATGCTACGTTTGGATAGTAGGAAAGATTTCCTAAGGAACAAAATGAGTATGTATGTTGAAATGAAGATTGTAATGGAATGAGGCACTGCATTGGTTTTGGCTGTCCTGATAGTAAGACAGGAAATGAATATTAAATGATAATTTATAGTAAGCATGTGCAGCAACAAAAACCGAAATCAATGAAAATGTCAAGTGAAAGAATTACCACAAAGATGAAATAACTAACTTCGTCAATTTGAGTAAAAAACACCCGTCCGTACTATTCATCGTATAAACCTGAAATATCGCTACGACACCGTAGTAATTCTATCATGTATCAATTTCATCTTAGTAATTCTATAGAAATACCAAAAAAATAACACCACCTGACTGCCATAAAGGCAAGGATAAGGAGGATCCAACCATAAAACCCAGGAAAGGTAGTTTTACAAACCACAGAAATAATATAATTCAATAGAAAAAAAACAATGTAAAGTCACACTACTTTGAAAACTAGATGGCTATAGAGCACTTTCCATGCAGCAACCATACCTTGACTTTTTTAAATTGATCAGCCAATGATACCTCCTGGTGGAGCAAATCGACTAACCTGCGATCCACAACACAAATATCATGTGCCACAAGTGATCCAATCTACAGTAGGCATTAAACATTTGCATCTCTTAATGACAAAAGAAACCAGTAAGTCACTAAGTTCATTGTAAAGCATATGAAATGAAGAAGATAAACCCAAACAAGAAGGAAGAAAAAATCACCATGGCAAGGTTCGCTCAAATCAACAAGCATTTTGAATTGCCTAGACTCCAGACTCGGAGAAAAAGGTAAATCAAGTGTGGCAAATTTGTCACTGCAGGGTTCATTTACTGATGATTTTCAGTTCCTGAATTCAGGCCTTATAGTTTCCCCAAATTGCATGCGATCAAACACAATGCATGAGATTCTAATCACTTGAAATAGTTTAGCTCAAGGATGTGTGGGCTAAATGAAGAGAAGACATAACAACAAGAAAACAAGACAGCTTTCATTGTTGACAACTTCCTCCAGAAAAGTGTAACACTGAGGAACAAATCCCTTCAACATCACTCCCTCCGGCCCAAAATAATTATAATAGGTTGACTGAGCGCACTCGTCGAGGCGAAGTTTAACTCACGTCCCGGAACGATCAAACATTATTTTTTAAAAAATTATCGTGAAACATTAATGATAATTTAAGTTATGTACTATAACCCGACGTCGGTGGCATAATTTTCTAGCATCGTTAAGATGTAAAACGAAACTTCTCAAAATACGTATTGAATAGTGCAAAAAGTGAAAGTGTTACAATTATTTTGGGACGGAGGGAGTATATTACATCATATACTACGGATCGGCGTGTAGATTCTGTATAAGAACAATGGTTTTTTCTAGCAATCCCTTGGCCAAAAGCTCCTCATTAATGGGAAAGTTTTATCATTTACTACGTCTTTTATGAATTTCCTCCAACTTTTTTCTTATCGAATTTCTCCTATTGTACCATCCTTTCAAGCCTACAAGAGCACAATATCCATTGAACCCCACAGTTCTATAAACTAATTTTCTTAACTCTTACCAACTTTTCAAAACAATGGCATCTATCACTTTGTAACATGGAAGGAATACAAAATTCTCATGGCAGATCCCTTAGGATCAGTGTCACTTAGCAACATTCTTCAACGTAGCAACAGTGCCGATTCCTAACAGGCAAGAGCATTGGTTTGATATTAGACTGTCTGCAGCTCCATCTAGTGTAGCAAGTCAGCATAATAACA
>JAOVYX010000525.1:0-13562 GCA_035668315.1 Drosera spatulata
AATTAGTTTTAGCTGCGTACCTTTTCTATCTGTAGGATGAACTCGTTTTGTTGGCCTTGGTAGACAGAAGGTTGCAACGCTATTCCTGGAGCGTACTCGTCATTGGTTTGTACAAACCCTGGGCAGGAAAGGTCGTAGCAACCTGTTGTGGCATAACCATCGGCCTACATGTTATAAGAAAACAAGGTAAGCACATGCTAGTTTAAGCTTTATAATGGATCAAGAACTCGAAATGAAAGATTATAAAGGATTGAGGGCCGACGGTCCAGTATATGAAAAATTTTGGCTCCGTGTCTCCATTTATTTTTGGATACACCTATAAAGAGAAAATTGCAGCTATTCTCAAGCGTATGCATTTTCCATGTTGCAAGGGTCATATGATTAATTTATCTGCCTATGCAAAGCTTAGCGCGTATTATATTTTACGTGGTTAGATTAAAAGAAGAGAAGCTTACTTCCCACCCTGCCTCCATTGCGTTTAACTGTGATCCGATGCCTGCGACAACCCATATTTGAGTGAGGCTGGAATCGGCTTCAGGGATAGCCGATGAAGGCTTCCAGATATCGATCGTAGCATATGCTCCTTGGATTGCATTACCGGAAAACTGAGTGATGGAATACTGTCGTAGTCATGCATGCGAAAACCAGTACACAAAGGTTAGAAGAATAACACGACCAAAGAGGTCAGGGATGATTAAGAGTCTAGGATGCAAGGAGGGACACAAATGTGAGAAGAATAATGCGATTAAAGGCGATGGGCACGAATAGAACATTCCTGAATATGAATGTGACTATTACAGTGATAAATCAAAATCTAACCTAATGTCCAGGATTAACCGACTCTGGTGCTACCGGCTTTCTCTTCCTCACTTGTATATCATTGTTAACATGCCTTCTAATTGGAACTGAACCTTGAGGGCATTTCCATGATTGAAAAATCTTGGACAACTTGGTATGGTTCGGATGAAAGGCGGTCCGCTTGCTTGGTTCAGTCTACATATGAAACAAAATTCATAACTATTATCGATTTTGTGCTACCAAATCATTTCGATTTACATAATGTAGCTTCCATCCTTCATGAAGTGAAACAACGGAGTGCAATCGAATTAATTCCTATTTGCCTTTTCAGTTTGTATGCTAAAATTTAACTGAATGCAAACCTGTAGTATATGATTCTTCAGTAGAGGATGTTCTAAAGCTGGTTGCTTGTACATATCAATGCAATACACAACATCTCCGTTGGGCATCTGCAATTTTTGTCACATGCAGTGTTAGTCATGCTGACGTGACGTCCGTAACATGTATGTGCATGCATGAATAATATTGGGTTGAAGTGATGGGATACCTTGTTGGTCTTGATCGTTCTCTTTGGTGCTTGCTTGGTGCTGTTCATAAGTCTGCCATGGATGGTAGCAGAGTTGATTAACAAAGTAGATGCGAGTAGAACAAAGAAGAGAAATATGTCTCTATTCGCCATGGAAGAAGAACTAGTTGGTTATTGATTACACAATGGCATAACAGCTTGAATGTAGTGAGCAGTATTTATAAACATACTATCAGATTGCTTTAGGAGAAATTTTGTCAGATATTGCAGTTGATTAGTCTCAAAGTTTCCACACGTTTGATAAGCTTAAGAATTAGTCATCATCTTCATTCATGTCATAATTGTTGACTAATTCATTTCTTCATGACCAGTTCACAAAACTCGAAAGCTTTCTTGATACGCTCAACAGGTGTCCTATCAACATGATTGCGGAGAAAAAATACTTATCATTGAGTCAATCTTTTTTTAAGAAAACCACTTTGATAAAAACATAGAAAATAATGTAATCTTTGCTAACATACTTAAGTTTCCCAACCTATTATGTTCAACTATTCAAATATATAAAATGTTTTTTTTTTGTTGCTTAGAAAAATATAATTTTTCTAGCAACATAGAAAAACATAATTTTTCTAGCAACATAGAAAAACATAGAAAACAATGTAATTTTGGCTAACATGCTTCAGTTTCCCAACCTATTATGTTCAACTATTCCAGTATAAAATGCTTTCTTTTTTTCCTTTTTTACAAGAAAAATACTTGGCTCGTAAATTGTAAATTGCATTTTTAGTTGTAATTTGTAAATGTGATAAGGAGCAAAAGCATTTTTTCATATAGTAGACTCGAATCAATGAGAAATGTAGATGGAAGATAACCAGAATGCGAGGCGGAAGAGAAGAAATGGTCATTGATGGTGATGATCGATGTCATTCGTATTAAAACATAGACCCTGGGATCAAGTGGCTCATCGAAGAGGACCATATTCCGCGTCATGACGTCTCACCATTATATGTTGGCTTATGGTTCATCAATGTTGAGATTGTCGACTACTTCACATCCACGACGAATGTGGTGTACGCTCACTAAATACGGTATATCAAATATGATGTAATACCGTGGAAGTGCTAAACGATGAAGTAACGACATTTGCAGAACAGCACGGATTGTGCATGAGTGCACGGCCGTGCAAGGTGATCTTTGGCATGTCTCTGGGAACAGCCCGTGCCTAGTGAGCACGTCGTGCCTGATGGTGGAGCACGGGCTGCGCTAGGTGATCTACCAAACAAAGGTGATCTACCTTAGTCGTAAATTTTATGATGAAAAATGAGGATATTACTAACTTAAAATTTGTGACGGAAATTAAATTTTTCATCCTAAATTTACGACTAAACAGTACTTTACGACTAAAAAATGCTTCTGTCGTAAACATCGGGGTTTTTTCCCTATCTATTTTCTTTCTCCTTCAGTTCTTCCTTTCCTCCTCTTTGTTTCCGCTGCCGTCATCCCTCTCTCTCCGTCAACCGCGCCCTGCCGCCGTCCGTCTCCACCGTCGGCCACCTCCCTCCATCTCCACCTCTATCATCCTTCCCTCTCCACCGTCCCTTTTCCATTTTCCCCTCCTATTTCTCCCCTCCTGACCTCCTGCCTCCACTGCTGCCTCTAACAGTCGCAAACCGCCGGGGAGTTTCCCCCACTCCCATCCCATTGTCGTCTAGTTGTTGTGCTGCCAGATTGTTGCCGCCGTCATTTGCCTAAAACAAAAAGGTAAAATCTCTAAATTTGTCTCAATTTTTGCTGCATTTTTATCATTACATCGTATTTAACGTTAATTATTGTGCTGTCTGATTGTTGGATTGAGATTGTATGGTTGAAGATAGGTTGATTGTTATGTATGGTTGATAGTTTGTGGTTTATGGTTTATGGTTTATGGTTGTGTATGGTTGATTGTTGATGGTTGATGGTTGTGTATGGTTGATTGTTGATGGTTGATGGTTGTGTATGGTTGATGGTTAATGGACATCATTTCATTATTGTTGTGTATGGTTGATGGCTGGTTGAGGATTGGATGTTTGAGAGTGTGGATGAAAATTGTATCGGATTGTTTTGCTAGATTGATGGTTGGATGAGGTTGGATAAGGTTTTGGTTGGTTGAGGGATTGGATTGTTTGCTAGGTGTATGTATCAATGCGTAGATTGTTTAGGTAATTACGCGTAGAATTATTATGATTGATATATGTATACATTATGATTGATATACATTCTTATGTCTAGATTGTTTGGAGATAATTTTGAGTTGATATGATTTTTTTTGGTTGAGAGTATGTTATGATTTAGTTTTTATTTCGACGTAATAATGGAAAATGTGCCCATCATTAATGCGCTTGCACAGAATTCTTTTTATCTCAAAAAATATCAAAGTAAAAAATATAATTTATATTAAAATATGTGTAGATAGTTAGAGTGTTTGTAACGCCTGATTAACGTATTCCGTCATGCTTGATTTGTCCAGAAAAATAGAATCAGATATGTCATGATATTATGATAGATCTTGGATGTATGAACGGTGTATTTGAGTGAAGTTTTTACCAGAGATGTCAAAAAGTTTATGAAGTTAGCTCTTAAGAAACAGATTTTCAATTATCCAGGACACTTGAGGTGCCCTTGTGTGAAGTATAACAAAGTGCACGGGCGTGCGTGCGGTTCGATCTGGAAGCTTGTTCCTTTGTGCACAGGCCGTGTTAGGATGGCACGGGCCATGCCACACTAGATTTATTTAAATCATCTTTTATGGGTCTATAAATGATGAAAAAAACGATAACTTTCGCGATTTGCTTAAACCTGAGAGGAAATGTTCCAACCAACCCAAAAACAATATGCAATCCGAAAAATATAAGACGATCACAACACACGTTTTTTAACGTGAAAAACCTCCAAAAATCTAGGGAGTAAAAATCACGGGACCGATCTCGAAGTTCACCCAAACTCTTCACTATCACGATTTTGGTACAAAACCAAGTTTCACTAGGTACACAACCTAGATATCATCACAAATAAGAAGCTAATGCCTCTAATCCCACAATGACGGGATTCACAAGTATATAGTGAAGATGTACAAGTAAGAACAACACCACAAGGAGAATAAAGATAGGTTTCATCAAAAAACTGTTGCTGCTATTCGGGATAGGATTGACGGCCGTACGAAACCCCGATCGACGATCCAACCGTTGAATACGAAGAATAGGATGTCGTGTACATGGTGACCAATCATGAGCTTGATCCAACCACAGATGACCCTTGATCCAGCTATTTTCCTCCAACTGTGCAGACCAGTTTTTCCCTTGCTCTCTCTCGTTTTCTCACTGTTGTGTTACTGTGTTTTGTGTTGTGTTCGTGCCCTGCTCTGCTGGTCTTTGCTAAAGATAAGAGCAAAGCAATGATAGCAAAATGGACCCTTACCCAAAACCTTTAGGTTGGACAAGCTGTGGTCCAACAAATCTTCCCCTCCAACCCAAAGAGGAAATCCTTGTAACAGCGAATCATGTGAAAACAATGCCGATGAGGTGCTGACAGAACTCGAACTTCTCCTTTGAAAGAGCCTTAGTCAACATGTCTGCATCATTGTCGTCGGTGTGAACCTTCTCGAGCGATACCTCCTTTACCTCTAGTGATACCTCACATCAATGTGCTTAGACCTTGAATGAAAATTAGAATTTTTTGCAAGGTATATAGCACTCTTATTGTCACAAAACAAAGTAAACCGATCCTGACTAAGACCAAGTTCCCGTGTGAAACCCTTCATCCATAGCAACTCTTTGCACGTCTCTGTCGCTACGATGAACTCTCCTCTGTGGTTGACAAAGCAACACATCTCTGAAGTCTGGACTGCCAAGCAAGAACTCCCCCTGCAAAACTGATCAAATACCCTGAAGTAGACTTTCTGCCATCAACATCCCATGCCATATCTGAATCTGTGTAACCAAGCAGAAATGGATTATCACTCCCAAATAAGAGTTTCAAACTAGAAGTACCGTGGAGATATCTCATAACCCACTTCAGTGTATTCCAGTGCTCTCTATCGGGATTGAAAATATATGTGCTGATAACTCTCACTGCATGAGGTATGTCTGGCCTGGTGCAAACCATTACCCACTACAAAAGCATAAGGAATATTTTCCATCTCTTTCCTCTCTTTCTCACTTGAGGGATATTGTTTCTTGCTGAGCTTAAAGTGCGTAGCAAGAGGAATGCTTACCACTTTAGCGTGATCCATCTTAAACCTCTGAAGTACCTTCTCAATTTACTTTTCCTGAGATAAACATAACCTTCTGCCTTCTCTGTCTCTGCTGATTCTGATACCTAAAATCTGCTTAGCTAACCCCAAATAAGAGTTTCAAACTAGAAGTACTGCGGAGATATCTCAGAACCCACTTCAGTGTATTCCAGTGCTCTCTATCGGGATTGAAAATATATCTGCAGATAACTCTCACTGCATGAGGTATGTCTGACCTGGTGCAAACCATTACATACATCAAACTATCCACTACAGAAGCATAAGGAATTTTTTCCATCTCTTTCCTCTCTTTCTCACTTGAGGGATATTGTTTCTTGCTGAGCTTAAAGTGCGTAGCAAGAGGAGTGCTTACCACTTTAGCCTGATCCATCTTGAACCTCTGAAGTACCTTCTCAATGTACTTTTCCTGAGACAAACATAACCTTCTGCCTTCTCTGTCTCTACTGATTCTTATACCTAGAATCTGCTTAGCTGACCCCAAATCTTTCATCGAGAAAGGCTTGCTCAATTATTGCTTCAACCTCTGGATTCTAAACATTCTGGCCAACTATCAACATTTCATCAACATAAAACAATAAAATGATGAAATCATCATATGAGAATCTCTGCACGAACACACAGTGATCTGAAATAGTCTTCTGGTAGGCGTGCTCCCCCATAAAAGACTCAAACTTTCTGTACCACTGTTTTGATGCTTGCTTCAATCCGTACAAGCTCTTTTTCAGCTTGCAAACAAAGTTCTCCTTGTCTTTGACCTTGAAGCCCTCTGGCTGCTCCACGTATATCTCTTTCTCCAAATTGTCATGAAGGAAAGCTGTCTTCACATCCATCTGCTCGACCTCGAGATCAAGTCTGACTGCTAAACCCAGAACAACTCTGATTGAAGATATTTTCACAACTGGTGAGAAGATCGCATCATAATCAATCCCCCTCTTCCGACTAAAACCCTTGACGACCAATCTACCTTTATATCGCGGCTGTAGAGTATTCTCATCATGCTTCAATCGATAAATCCAACGATTCTTCAAAGCTTTCTTGCCTCTCGATAAAGCCACCAACTCAGAAGTATGATTTTCATGCAAGAATCCATCTCGTCTTGCATCGTATCCATCCACTTAACTCTGTTCTCATCAGCAACGGCTTCTTGAAAACATTCAGGCTCACCTGAATCTGTTAGCAACACATACTCGTCAAACGAGTATCTAGTGAATGGCGTACGAACTCTGGTGGATTGTCTCGTACCAGTAGCTGGTGAAACTACCAGTGGTTGTTGCTAAACAGCAGCAACATCGTTTGGCTGAACATCAAACCCATCTGTATCCTGCTGGTTGTATTGTGCCTGATCCCCCTCTACTTCCTTAAACTCAAGCTGAGCATCACTCCAAAGCTGATCTGGAACCGCATCAAAGATCTCATCCTGAATCTGTCTCTGCAAATATGTAGTCGGGATCACTTCAATTTTAATACTATCATCAGAATCTCGGGATACTGTCTTCTCCATCCTCTGAATATCTGTTATTGTCTGGTCCTCCATGAGTACCACATCTCTACTTATGATGATCTTCTTTTCAACTGGATCATAAAGCTTATAGCCGAACTTATCAGAACCATATCCAAGAAAGATGCATTCACGAGTCTTAACATCTAACTTGGACCTTTCATCCTTCAAAACATGAACGAAGGTCTTGCACCCAAATACTCTCAGATGATCGTAGGAAACATTCTTATCATACCAAACCCTGTCTGGCACATCACGATCTAAAGCAACTAATGAAGAAAGATTGAGAACATGAACCATAGTATTCAATGCCTCACCCTAAAATGATTTTGGAAGTTTAGCATCCGTAAATCAAATATCTCACTCTCTCTTTCAAAGTTCTGTTCATCCTTTCAGTTATGTCATTCAATTGAGGAGTTTTAGGAGGTGTCTTCTGGTGTCTGATATCATTCTCCCTGCAATATTCATCAAACGGGTCAATATACTCACCACCGTTGTCTAAACGGATGCATTTCAACTTCTTTTCAGTCTGTCTCTCAATTGAAGCTTGAAACTATTTGAATACATCTAACACTTGGTCCTTTGTCTTCAAGAAATAAACCTAAAAATTTCTTGAATGATCATCAATAAAGGTGACAAAATAAACTGCACCACCAAGTGTCGTTGATCGAATCGGTCCACAAACGTCTGTATGTACCAACTCTAGTAGACCTGATTTTTTGGAAGAAGGGTGACTTTTGAAAAATACTCTATGTTGTTTTCCAGCCAAACAATGTGCACATTTCTCAAGTTTCGCACACTTTACTCCAGAGAGTAAATTCTTCTTGGCTAACACACTCATACCTTTCTCGCTCATATGGCTAAACCTTTTATACCATAACTCAGTTGCATTTCCTTTTTCTGCAACACCGCATCTGTCTACAGAAACATTAGCTTACAACAAATACAAAGAAGACTACTTCTTTTCTCTAGCCACAACTAAGGAATCTTTATTGAGTTTCCAAGAGTCATTTATAAAAGTGCTGCAATACCCCTCATCGTCGAGCTTATTAGTCGAAATCAAATTTAGACGGATGTCCGGTACATGTCTAACGTCCTTAAGAACTAGCTTTGATCCATTGCTAGTCTTCAAGTACACATTTCCAATACCTATCACTTTGGCGAGACCGTTATTCCCCATTTTCAATGAGCCAAAGGCCCCCGGTGTATAGGAATCAAAGAATTCCTTCTTTGACGCGATATGGAGTGAGGCTCCACTGTCAATCACCCAACTCGTACCAATACATGCTAAATTGACATTATCCTCATAACACGCAATAACGAATCCATCGGTAGCAGTCACGACTCGAGAATCAGTCTCAGAGTCTTTCCTTTCACTATTGCTAGCATCATTTTTCTTCTCTCGTCTTAGCTGAAAACAGTTTTTCTTGATGTGACCCATCTTGCCACAATGATGGCATTCAACATTTTTCTGTCACGTTTTGGATTTGCTACAACCCTTGTACTTACCCTTTTGACCTTTACTCTCGCTCCTCTCCCTGCTCTCACTCACTAAAGCCTCAGGATGAGAAGAAGAAGAAGAACCTTGAATTTTATTTTTTTTTCCTCATCTCCTCATTCAAAATACCACTTCTAGCAAAGTCCAAGGTAACGACACCTTCAGTAGCTGAATTACTCAAAGTCATACGGAAAGTCTCCTAAGAGTCTGGTAAGATACCAAGTAACCAAAGTCCTTGTACCTTATCCTCAAACTTAATATACATGGCAGACAATTGATCTAAAATCCCTTGAAATGCATTCAAGTGATCGGATACAGATTGACCATCCCTATATCTCAAACACATAAACTGTTTAATCAAAAACATTTTGTTGTCGTCGGTTTTTCTAGCATATAAGGACTCCAAATTGCTCCACAATTTCTTAGCATCTGATTCCTTATTAATGTGATTCAACACATTATCATCAACAAACTGCCAAATGAAACCGCATACAACCTTATGCTCTAGGATCCATTCATCATCTTGTTTATCATCCGACTTTTTATGACCGAACACTGGTAAGTGCCATCGCTTAACATAAAGGAGATCCTCCATTTTTCCTTTCCACACATGGTAGTTTCTTCCATTTAAACTAATCTTCCGTTGGGTACTAATTTTCATCATTCTAGCAAATCACAGATGCTCTGATACCACTTGTTGGGAAAGAAAGTAACTTTTTCGATTTGCTTAAACCTGCGAGGAAATGTTCCAACCAACCCAAGGACAATATACAATCCAAAAAATATAAAACGATCACAACACACGCCTTTTAACATGGAAAACCTCCCAAAATATAGGGAGTAAAACCCACGGGACCGATCTCGGAGTCCACCCAAACTCATCACTATCACGATTTTGGTACAAAACCAAGTTCCACTAGGTACACAACCTAGATATCACCACAAATAAGACAATAATGCCTTTAATCCCACAATGACGGGATTCACAAGTATATATTGAAGATCTACAAGCAAGAACACCATCACCAAGAGAATAAGGACAGATTTCACCAAAAAACTATCGCTGCTGTTTGGGAAAGGATTGATGGCGGTATGGAACGTCGATCGACAATCCAACCATTGAATACGAAGAACAGAATGTCGTGTACACGGTGATCAAAAATCAGCTTGATCCGACCATGGATGACCCTTGATCCGGCTGTTTTCCTCCAGCTGTGCAGACCAGTTTTTCCTTTGCTCTCTCTCTTTTTTCTCATTGTTGTGTTACTGTGTTTGTGTGTTGTGTCCATGCCCTGCTCTGCTGGTCGTTGCTGAAGATAAGAGCAAACCAATGATAGCAAAATGGATCCCTACCCAAAACGTTTGGGTTGGACAAGCTGTGGTCCAACAATAAATACATACATGTTATTATACGTCCATATCAATTTCTAGGGTTTGAGTTATGATCTAATACGATAGGCCTTGTAATTCTCTCTTCATATAGTTCTCTGCTACCACGGTTTGTTGTGGTGTTCTTGTGGATTTTTCTTCCGGCGCTCACATTTCCCCACGTTAAATTGTGTGTCCTTGTTATTGATTGTCTTGAACTAACTTCTTTAAATCTTTCAATTAAAGGCTCAGCACTCATGGGTGTAGGGCTATCGAATCTTTCTCTTTGTTCTTGTTGAGTTCCTTATTCCACTGGTGCAGGATTGGAATTCACAATGTGGACATGAAGCTGACTTGTAGCAGCTGTACTAAACCAACTTAAAGTTCTTGCACAGGAACCTGAAAAGGTATAAAAAAAAAAAAAAAAGAAAGAAAGAAAGAAACCAAGCCCAGAGCAACCATAAAAATCCTTCATCTGTAGTTCTATTTATGCAGTATAAAAGTTCATCACGATCGAAGCACGTTTCAGAGATGTGAAGTACTCCATGCAAATGAACTTTAAGATTGTTGCATATGAATCTTCTAAAAAACAAAGGAAGGTTGCTGCATATGACAGCTTGATAACAATCAACTCAAAGCTTGATAGCAATTAACCCAAAGTTCTATTCTCCTTTTTACTGAACTAAGATTGTTGCATATGACAGCTTATTGCATTAATGGATATACTTCATTATTAGGATGAGATTATTATTCCAAATATTGGGTTATTATGCAGGCTTGATGGTAGACAGCAGGGCTGAGTTATAAGAAACAAAATGAAGAAGTTTCCTTCGCTTGTATTTGTGATTGTCTAATTCTGTGAATTCCCCAGCTCAACCACTGTTCCTTTCTTTATGCTCTTTCTTTCTTTTTTAAGTAATATTTACCTGAAATGCCGCAACAGCTGCAAAGTGCACAAGCTGCTGCTAAACACCTCATATGGCCCTACATTACATATTACATACCATGCCTATGCTATACTAAAATCTTCCTCAAAAAAACATAGCCTGGCAATATTACACTGGGGTTGAGATACATCTGACAAAAGTATTCGATTACGTTAAAGCCAAATCTCATACACAGCTTCCATACACTTGGATCTTTGTCTTTTTGCCTTCTCCATTTTACACTTCCCAGCTTTCATCAACCGCATTGTCCAGGAGTCCAACGAGTCATGCCTGCATTGGCGGTTTAGTTGGTTGAATATCAAAGTCATCACCTGTAAAGCATAAAGACAAATAAAAAATAGGTTATCACAATCTTCCTGAGCATTATCACATAGGACACGTCATTTATCAATGTTCAGATCCCAGGTTGCTAATCTGACTATGATTAGCAATCCGTTTCTTGATGCTAACCAGGCCAAAAATGAAACCCTTTTTGGCCTGATATACATGCTTCGGATAAATTTTCATCATTTCATATTTTCATTCCGTGGAAGCTGGAGCTTGGATAGGATAGCCTTGACCATTTGTATAAGGTATGGTAACAAAAGTGCGCGATACTTGTTCTCCCAAGCCTTATTCATGGCATTCCTGGCTCTAAAAAATGCCATTCATGGCGAAGCAGTGGTGCATATACAAGCTTGTTTAAGTTAATATTACTGGTTTGATTAGCTGAAGGCAGCCACTGTAGGACGCTATTCTATCTGTTCATTACTGAATCCTTTTTGTGATCTTATCCATCAAAGGCTTTTATTGGGGGAAACTTATTCGTTTGGATGTTAAAGGGATACATAATACTTCACCAGGCAAGATCCCATATTCATGCCCAGAATTACAGCAAGATCAGTCTTCCTGCACTACTTGGCTGGAAGCCTGGAACCATAGCATCCCCACAGCAACATTGTCAAAACCTTATACTTTAATGAAAACGTGCTCGAATCTAAGCTTCTGAATACTTTCAAAGTGATATAAATTAGTCAACTTGAGTTATTTAGATTTTGTCATATATACCGGCAATTGTGTTGCAGAAGAATAACAAACAATTCTTACATCTATTATAGGGAAGGAACATATGTATGGAACGTTGTGCAAGTAGAGCAACAAGCTAAATAATCTATAAATATAAAAAATCCTGGACCTAGATGCGCTAGCATCATGCAAGAACAATTTCAATTTGTCGACATTGAGGATCCAACGTTTAATTCGTCGACCTTAAGGACCAACGTGTAATTTGTCGACATTTAGGATCCAAGTTCACGAATCCAACGATCTAATAAAGTTTATAAATACTTTAACTTATCTGAAGGACTTGAGCCAGCTTGGTATTTTCTATTGCGAACGCTTCTCTAACATGGACAAGCGAAGCATTTATTTTTAGTTGTTTGTACTGTTGATATATTTGCTAATCTCTTATTCCACCAGTGGCAGACTTATAAATTTTGATAAGCAAGCACTGAAGGGAACGATCAAAACCATAAAGGTCTATATTTGATCAAGTGAACATTTTTAATGATGCATACAATATGCGATGAAGCTAGGGATATCAACATGTTTAACACATTGTCGTATAATTGCAGGCAAACAACAGCGACGTTGTACTGTGTCAATATACACGAGCAACCTGCATTCGAACATCCATCATTGAAGAGTCATAAATTGCAGGTTTGTTTTGATTAACATATAGATCTTTCTTAATATGCTTCTTCGCCATGAAAAGCTAAGGAATTTTAGTGTTTAATTATTTGATAGGTTGAACCCAGCCACTATACGGGAATTCATCACAATGAATCTATGTTGTCTAAGATATTTCAACCATGGCAATGTCCTCAAGGTTCCATTCCAATTAGAAGACAGGTAAACACAGACACACACATATTGAGGAAAAGCAAGTCTACACCACCGGCATCATACAATAATGGACACCAGGTGAAATTCCATTGCTTAAACACTTAATGTTATTAAGAATGATGTGTTTTTATTCATCATTTCTCGGTTCTTCCCTTACAAGATAAAAATAGCGATATTCTTATGATTTTCATTGCTTGCATGATCACAATAGTACTCAGTCACTCAGCTGTTTCATGGTTCTCCCGCAATCCAAGGAGCATATGCGACAATTGATATCTGGAAACCTTCATTGGCTATCCCAGCATCCGATTTCAGCCTCACTCAAATTTGGGTTACGTCGGGCAGCGGATCACTGTTAAGTACAATGGAGGTTGGATGGCAAGTAAGTCTCCTAAATATTGTACAAGCTTTCATTTAGAAATTAAACTAAAATACTACTCATAACAACAATGAATATTGTTTCCCACAGGTTTTCCCAGGAAGAACAGGAGACGCGCAACCGAGATTTTTCATATTTTGGACAGTTCGTTCCTCTAAATTTTTACGACAGAAAAAAGATTCCAGCTACTACAAGATGTTTTTATAAGTACCTCTTCATTTTCCTTATGTTAGGCATTTTATATGCTCATGATGAAATATTATATTGCTTTCTTCCTTCTATTATAGGCCGATGCTTACAATGCAACGGGGTGCTATGATCTTACATGCCCAGGATTCGTCCAAACCAACAACCAATATAGTCCTGGCATGGCGTT
>JAOVYX010000527.1:0-13559 GCA_035668315.1 Drosera spatulata
GATCGACCCCTACTTCCACTACTACATTTAAACTCATATTTATAGGGTGAAGTGGGTGCTCTTATAAATATAAATTTAACGTGCTTACGACGGCACGCATCAAACCGCCTACTTGTCATGTTCATGAGTACCAAATTATCTGTTAGCATTCGTGGTTATGTCGAGCAACATACTAAGGTGAAAGACTTGCTCGAGACGATTGATTTGCAGTTTGAGTCTTCAGAAAAAGCTCATACCATGACCCTGATTATGAAGTTTACGTCCCTAAATCTTATTAGTGTAAAAGGTATGGGTGAGCACATCATGAAATTGAGGGACATTGTGGCTTAGGTGAATAACCTGATGGTTGAGATTCCTGATACTTTTCTTGTGTACTACATTTTGGATACTCTTCCTCAACAATATGCATTTTACAAGATCTCTTACAACACATATAAGAGTAACTGGTCAATTAATGAACTCATGACCATGTGTGTTCAAGAAGAGCAAAGGTTGCTTATGGAGTCTGGGGAAAGTGTTCATTTGACAATGCAAGGAAAGGCTAAGGAGCAAGGCAAGAAGAAAGGGAAAGGTAAACTACCTGTCCAAGCTGACATTAAGAAACAATCCAAGTACTTCTTTTGCAAAAAAGAAGGACACCTGAAGAAGGATTGTGTCAAGTACAAGGCCTGACTCGAAAAGAAAGGTAATCTAATCTCATGTGTTTCTTATGAATCTAATATGGCTGATTTTGATCATATCACTTGGTGGATTGATTCTGGTTCTACAATCCATATTTCAAATTACTTGCAGGGCTTTCAAAGGCACAGGAAACAGTAGAAAGTGAACAAAGCATCTTTTCAGGAAATAAGAAGCCTTCGCAAGTTGAAGCTATTGGGACCTTCAGATTAGTCCTAAGTAGTGGTTATGTTTTGTATTTGGAAAAGACCTATGTTCCAAGTTTCTCTAGGAACTTGATTTCAGTTTCAAGACTTGTACCTTTGGGTTAATCCTTTAATTTCTCAAATTCGACATTCAGGTTATTGTTCAAATTCGATGTTATCGGAAGTGCTAGTTTGTCTGATGCTCTTTACTGTTTACATTTACAAGACAATAACGTTTATGACGCGATGCATGTTCATGATAACGCTGTTTTAAAATGAAATATTATGAATGAAGATTCCTCTATGTTATGACATCGAAGATTAGGATATTTCTCCATTGATCGAATCAAGAGTTCAATAAATGATGGAGTACTTAGTAATTTGGATTTTACTGATTATGATACTTGTGTGGATAGCATAAAAGGAAAGCAAACCAACAAGTCTAAGAAAGGTGCCAAGAGGAGTACAGGCATATTAGAAGTCATACATACGGATATTTATAGTCCTGATATGGACTCGCATAGTCAAAAGTTCTTCATCTCATTTATTGATAATCACTCACGTTACTTGTATCTCTACTTGCTTAATAATAAAAATGAGCATTGGATGCCTTTAAAGTATTCAAAACCAAAGTAGAAAAACAACGCGGAAAACAAATTAAGATCGTGAGATTAGATCAAGGTTGAGAGTAATATGATAGATACACTGAAGATGGACAATCACCTGGTCCATTTGCAAAGTTTCTTCAAGAGCATGGGATCGTTGCCCAATACACCATGTCGAGGTCTCCAAACCAAAATGGTGTAGCAGAGAGAAGAAACAAGACCATACTGGATATGGTGCGAAGTATACTTAGTAGTTCTAAACTTCCTAAGTTCTTATGAACAAAAGCACTTAAGACGACTGTGTGCATATTAAATCGAATTCCAACCAAGGCTGTTGCTAAAATGCCATTTGAGTTTGAGTTATTTAAAGGTTGAAAATCGAGTTTGCGATATGTGCGCGTTTGGGGATGCCCGTTTGAAGTGAGAGTTTATAATGCACAAGAAAAAAAATTGGATCCAAGGACTATAAGTGGGTATTTCATTGGATATGCCGAGAAGTCCAAGGGTTACAGATTCTACTGTCCTTTTCATACAACTAGGATTGTGTAATCAAGAAACGCGAATTTCTTGAAAATGACTTGATTAGTGGGAGCAATCAATTTTGGGGCTTTAACTTGAGAAAGATCTTACAAATACTCAACCATCCATTTGTAGATTGATTGTTGTGCTCAACACCCCTCCAATTCCTCCGGCTGTTGAACAACCAATCACTGAGGTTCCACAAGCTGCTTATTTAGACATAGAAGATCCACTTGCTCAATAATTATCTAAAGATGTTGAGCTTGCAATTGCTCAAGATGTTGAGCATCCAGTTGTACAAGAAGTTGCTCAAGATGTTGAGCAGCCTGTTGCTTAAGATATTCCTGAAGAACATATTGATGCAACATTAAGGAGATCTACTAGAATAAAGAAATTAGTAATTCCTAAAGAATATGTTGTGTATCAACAAGAGTGTGACTATGATGTTACAGCTAAGAATGATCCTAACACGTTTTCTAAAGCCATGAGTTGCAAAATCCACATAGTGGTACAATGTCACGAACAAAGAGATGAATTGTATGGCATCAAAATAAAGTCTGGGATTGGTAGAGTTGCCTAATGGTGCTAAAGACATTGGTTGTAGATGGATCTTTAAAACTAAGAAAGACTCATTGGGAAATAAAGTGATTAAATTGAGACATTTGCTCCTGTATCTAAGAAAGATTCCCTTCGCATTGGTTGCCCATTTGATATGGAGTTGCATCAAATGGATGTGAAAACAGCGTTCTTCAATGGAGATCTACAGAGGGAGGTTTACATGAAATAACCTGAAGAATTCCCCTCTAGTGAAGGTGAGCAGCATTTAGTATGCAAGCTCAAGAAATCTATAAATGGGTTGAAACCAACATCCCGTCAATGGTATTTAAATTTTCTTGATGTTATCTCTATATTCGACTTTGTTGAGAACATCAAGGATGAATGCGTATACCAGAAGGTCAGTGGGAGTAAGATTTGTTTTCTAGTTCTAAATATAGATGATATTTTACTAGCATCTAATGACAAGGGACTGCTATATGAAGGAAAGCAGTTTTTCTCTAAGATTTTTGATATAAAGGATATGGGTGATGCCTCTTATGTTATAGGCATTAAAATTCATAGAGATAGACCTCGCGGTATCTTAGGACTATCTCAAGAAACCTATATCTATAAAATCTTAGAGAGATATCGGATGAAAGATTGTTCATCAAGTATAGCACCTATTTTGAAGGGTGATAGGTTCACTTTGAACCAATGCCCTAAGAATGAGAAGGGAACAAATGAACAACATTCCATATGTTTTTGTTGTCGGAAGCTTAATGTATGCTCAGTTTTGCACTCGACCTGACATTGTCTTTGTGGTGGGAATTTTGGGACGATATCAAAGTCACCCAGGTATGGACCACTGGAGAGCTGCGAAGAAGGAGATGAGGTACCTTCAGGGCACTAAGGATTGCATGCTCACATATAGACGAACTGATAGATTGGAAGTCATTGGCTATTCGGATTTGGATTTTGTTGGCTTTGTTGATTCATGTAAATCAACTTCTAGTTACATTTATTTGATTGCCGACGGAGCCGTTTCTTGGAAAAGTGAAAAGTAATCTTTGGTTGCTACTTCCACTATGGAGGTAGAGTTCATTGCTTGTTTTGATGCATCCCAAAAAGATGTGTGGTTGAAGAGTTTCATACCTGGTCTCGGTATTGTGGATTCATGTAACGCCACGACATTTTTATAACTTATAAGCACGTAGCGTCACTGTCGCTATAGACAGGAGTCCATAGCAAGGCAAATTCACAACAGGGTTTACATAAAAGAGCATAAGAGAAAGCAATTATGAATACAGCTCATCACGCATAACTCAGTCCACATTTATGTTTTCTATATAGGTTATTATACAATCTTCGATACCGCACCCAAGTAATGACAGAGCGCTAACAGTCGATTATTACAATTATCCATAGTTGGGCCTCAAGGCTCAAATACTACCATATATTCTAGATAGTACATATCTTACAAGAGAACCTCATTCCAATGCAACTACTCGGATGCTTCGCCCTCCTCACCTGAACCTACACAAGAAACAAATCAAAGAAAACTGAAAAACCCATGAGCAAAGATTCGCTCAGTAGACCCCGGGTACTACCATAGGTTGAAAGTCACGTGCTATAACCCTGACACTTGCTATAACACGTCACACTTGGTAGTATATTAAAACCCCCTTTTTGTTATCATTGTTATTTGACCTTGACCATTCTATCATTCTTTTATTTACGATCCCTCCATGTTCTATCCCGTCATGCTTTCTAATCAGTATTATTTTCTATCATTGTAGCACGTGCTACAGTGATATGAACTTTCACCTTTAGACTCCACCACCGAAAGCAAGAGAAGACTTTTTCCTTTCTCTTTTCCAAATGCGACCAGAGAATCATCGAAGGGGCATCCGCCCCTTACCAATGCGACCACAGAACTATCAAAGGGGCATCCATCCTTCATCAATGCGACCACAGAACCATTGAAGGGGCATCCACCCTTCATCAATGCGACCACAGAACCATCGGAGGGTATCCGTCCCTCATCAATACGACTACCGTCGGAAAGGAAGAAACTAACCTTCTTCCTCTCTCAGTAATATCCCGTTAATTTGTATTCTCGTAATCATTTATGATTTCATTATAATATGTACACGCTTAATTCTAGTTAAGCTCGTATCATATTATCGCACAACCGTTACACACACGGTGATCGTCAAACCATACTGTTACTCCATACATCACATCATCTCCCAAACTTACCGCAACTTGTGGATCATCATCTCAGTATAGTCCCAAACCAATCACATCACACATCATAGATCCACACCAAATAACAATATATCACATCCATAGTCTCAGTTCACGACCAAGGGAATTAGAAGGGGGGTAGGGTTACCTCGTGTGAGGGAAGACGGAAAAGTTGGCGGCACGCTGTGGTGGCAACGACGACGTGGCGGAGGCGGCAGGCTGGGCAAGGGAGGGAGAGGAAGGAGGGGCTGGTCGGGGGAGGCGGGTTGCGTAGCGACGACGACGGTCTGGGCGGCTGGAGCAGCGACGACAGCGGTTTGGCGACAGCTGCTGGTCTTGATGGGCTGGGGTGGTGGCGGATGAGGGCAGAGTGGAAGGAGGAAGAGAGGGCGAGGGAGCTGCTGACGGTGGCGACGACGGGCTGCGGGGTTGGCGGCACGGGGAGTTTGGGGTGGAGGTTGGTGGCAGGTCTATAGGGGGAAAGAGAGCAGGGGAGGGGAGGAGGGTGGTGGCGATGGTGAGCGCGGCGGCAGCGGCTGACAAGGGCGACGATGGGGCGGCGTGGTGGTGGCTGAGGGTGGCGATGGTAGAGAGAGGAAGGGAAAGGGAGAGAGAGGTCGGGAGGGTGAGTGAGTGGAGGAGAATAGGTGGGGAGGTATAGGGAAGAAAGGAGATAGGATACGCGTGGCAGCTCGCGATTGGTTGGATTGGGATAGTTTCGGATTTTATTATACTTTAGAAATATATTTGATAAAAATATATTCATTAATCGTCGAAGTAAATATATCAAAATTTCCAGAATTTCGTTACGATTCTATATTTATAGTTGTAATTCCATTCGAGGAAACTAATTTTTTTTTATCCTAATGCATGGTTGCAATTGAAATTTTTCGGTCATTACAATTCAATCGAGAGGCCACTCAAGATCTATTGTAACAATTCAGCTACGGTGTTCTTTGCTAAAAGCAGCAAGTCTAGCAGTCAAAGTAGAGCTATAGACTTAAAGTACTTGACATTGAAGAATCGCGTTAAGGATAAAACGTTGGTCATTGAGCATATTTCAACTGAATTGATGATAGCAGATCCTTTAACTAAAGGCATGCCACCGGGAAAGTATAAGGGTCATATATCAAGTACGGGACTTAGTTCCATTATGTGATTTTCATTCTTATGACAATGTTTGGAACTCTTATTCAGCTTCATGTTATTCTCATTTGGTTGTACGCGTACTTTGGTTTATATATGGACAATAACAAGTTTTACTTGACCTGGAATAAACGTTGGTTTGTTCATTAAGCTTTATTATCACATCCAGATGAACAGTGAAGAGTATAGAGCATGTGATACATGGAAGATGTCACTCGTTTCAGAAGACATGTCGCTATGATTTATGCATTATTATGTCTCTGTTAAATTATGGTTGATCATGGATTCGGTCTTATGATTAACATAGTGAAAACACTAGATCAAGTGGAAGAATATTGAATTTGATATATTTATTTATTGTCATAATGTATAAATTCAATATTGTGATCCAACTTTTTCATTTTACGGTTAATGATCCCATGAAAATTAAATCAACCAAATCTTTTATTTCGTAATAATATCTTCTCAAATAGAAAAAATAATTAACTTTCTTGATGGATGGAGGTTATAAATAAATTATGAGATGAGAATCACAAGTCTAGACAGTCGAATGCTCGTATCCAGTAAAACACACGCCATCAGTGAGGGAGCGGATTGGTCTAGTAAGTGCCCATCAATCAAGTTTTCAGATTCTTACGGTGATCTTCGTTCCATGTTTTCTACGTAATTAAACAATCATGGGTGGAGGTAAGATCCCTAAAGCTTCCGCATAAAGTATTGATTGGATAAACCTCTAGCAATATCATGTTGTTTCCTATCGATTCGTAGGCTCGTTTGGAGAAGGATGGAGAAGAAATAAAGGGTATCTTGACTTTTGTCAGAAAGTGAAACAACCAAGGTGGCTTGTGTAGGCGTTCTTTTCGTATGGTCTTTATCAGATGGACTGCAAGGACTGCAAGGAAAATCTTTACTAGGGAAAATGGATGAAGAAGAATTGATGCAATTTTTTATAATAACATAAATTGTTATCTTGAATTAAGTAACGTGATAGCGGCCAGCTAGGAAGTCTCCTTGGCTAACTTGGCAGGCTCTTCTCTCTCATGTCATGCTCCAGACTTCTGAAGCTTAAGGAAGGTGACTCCAGAGTCCTGATATTCTCACAGGTAATATGATATTGTTTTCTAGTTTGATTTTCATGATCACAGCGGGTTCCTCCTTTTTCCCTTTTGCTACTTCATCTATAATGAGTTTAGGCCGATGTCATTTTAACTTGAGCTTTTTGGTTTCAAGCACAAATGACAAGGTTGCTCGATATTCTTGAAGATTACCTTATGTTCCGTGGTCACCAGTACTGTCGTATCGATGGCAATACTAGTGGAGAAGATCGTGATGCTTCCACCAAATCTTACAATCAGCCCGGAAGTGAGAAATTTATCTTTCTACTTTCAACCAGAGCAGGAGGTCTTGGTATTAATTTCGCAACTGCAGATATTGTTATTCTGTACAATAGTGATTGGTGAGTTATTTTTCTCCTCCTATGTGCACTTGTTTAACTATTAGCTTTTGGAGCATATGCTTGTTAAATTCTTATGCTCAAGCTAAATCCATCTATGTAAATCACGAATCCTCAAGTTGATCTGCAAGCATAGGATCAAGCTCCTTAAGTTCATTTCTGTACAGAGGTATGTTCTGTTGAATATGTCAACTTGTAACCTTGAGCTAAAACATTTTCACTATATGTTGATACGCTTATTGTTTTCTTGATTGGTTATGCATCCAGTTTACCATTGAGGAAAAGGTGATTGAGCGTGCTTACAGGTAACTTGCTCTTGATGCTGTGGTTATTCAACAAGGGCACTTAGCTGAACAGAAAAGTGAGCACGGGTTAAATGTTGTACCCGGATTCCTCTAGTTCTTACATTGTCTCTATTATTTATGCTCACATGGGGTGTTGTATTTGAACACATTTGTCAACAAAGTTATGGATCGAATCATTGCCAAGGGAGAAGAAGTAACCGCTGAGCTTGATGCCAAGGTGAAGAAATTCACAGAAGATGCAATCAAGTTTAAGATGGATGGCAGTATGTGGCATATCAATTGTGTTCTTGCGCGTGAGCAAAACTTGTTATTCTTTTCTTAGTCGTAACTTGTATTTCTGTTCCTATGCAGCCATTGATCTGTACGACTTTGATGCTGAGAAGGTACCGTCGGCACTTGTTTATCATTTTAAGTTCTCTCTCAATTGTCTGGACATTGCTGAAATTGTTTTAATTTTATAGGATGAGGACAAGGTTGAGTTCAAGAAGATTGTCAGTGAGAATTGGATTGAACCTCCGAAAAGAGAGAGAAAGCGAAAGTAAGACCTTTTTTTTTATTTAAGGCAGATATCTCTTATATTGCTAGCTCTAGCTGTGACATGGCTTTTGGATATTCTTTCCATTTACTCAAAATCCGAGTGCTTCAAGTAAACAATGCGTCAAAGTGCTCCAGTCAGACCTAAAGAACCTCGAATTCCTCGTATGCCTCAGCTGTAAGTTTTCCCTCCATTTTTGTTCTCCTTTCACTGGATTTCGAAAGGGTTAGGATTGCTCTTTGGAAAGGATCGGATTTAAAAAGATGGACTTTTGTTTCAGGCAAGATTTCCCGTTTTTTAACACTTAAAGGCTCAATGAACTGCATGAAAAAGAAGTGCGCAACCTCATGGTTAGTACCCAGCACCATGCTTGCTTGATTCTATTGTCTTTCCCATTCCCCCGGTACTAAGTATCTAATGTAAATTTCCATTATTCAGCATCAAACACATGAGAAGAATCAGTCGAAAGACTCTGATTGATGTGGATTAACCAGAAGGTACCTTTTGCGATTGCTATATAGCTATTTTTATGTAACTCTGTTCTAATTTTGATATGCATAAATGACAGATCCTCCGTTGACCATTGCTGAGGAAGATGAAAAGGAGCAGCTCCTTGAGGAGGAAATATAATAAAATCATTTTGATTGTCTTCATTGGGTAGTGTTACTAAGGTACCATCACAATCATAAGGTATTAATTGTCTTTGATTTTGTGCTTTTGATGATTATAAGGGTTCTCTCCATGGATTAGGAGAGACTTCAACACTTTCATAAGGGCTTGTGAGAAATATGGAAGGAATGATGTGAAAAACATTGCTGTTGAAATGGAAGGGAAGAGTGAAGCGAGGTTGAAAGATATGCTAAGGTCATCAAGGAGAGATACAGAGACTTAGACGGTAAGTGATGGTTCATGGGTTATGTAGTTCGAAGATTGAAGCATGGTCCTACACATCCTACAAAATAGATCTTTTCTCTTCTTTGAATGTGCATTTTCTTGTAAGACATGAGCAGATCAGTAATGCCTTTGGTCGTTATCAGTATCATTGCATGATTTCTAGAAATCATGACTGCTAGAATTTCTAGAAAGGATAAGATTATGAAGGCCATTGTAAGATTTGAAGATGCGAAATCAAGATAATAAAAAACTAAAACACACAAAATTAACGTGGGAAAACCAGAGTACCGGAAGAAAAAACCTTTGAATCACACCACCATAAATCGTGATGGCAAAGCACTATAAGAAGATTGGATTACAGAGTATCTCAGATCGTATTAGATCTCTACTCAAAACCCTAGAACTCAATAAGGACGAATAATAACATGGATATATTTATAACCCCCATAAAAGACGTGTTTTAATAAAACAAATCTCCCAGGACAAATCCCGAGGCACGGCCATGTCATCTTCCTGCATAACCCCAAAGGGCGGCCTAATCCGGGCCGTGTCTACTTGACACGGCCGTGTTTGCTCCAGAGAGGAAAAGTTCCTTTCTCTTGAAACACGGGGTCTCTTTAGCCGTGTTCACTTGACACGGCCGTGTCAGACTTGAACTCGTCCTTTCTTCACTATTCAGAGCCCTCATACTGGGTCCGCATAGTGTAAGTTTGTCGTGAAAATGAAATTGTCGACAACCTTAATAATCTCCCAATTGTTGAATACTTCACACAAATGGACGCCATCCCAACAGTCATTGTCTTCAAACCAACCTTAGTTGAGTACCGACTGAATTTTGAATAACTAACTGTCTTAGTCAAGAAATCCGCACTGTTAACACCCGTATCAACCTTCTCTAATAGCGCCACCTTCTTCTTGACCTTCTCTCACCAATGAAATGATATTGAATGTCGATATGCTTCGTACGAGAATCATAAGCTGGGTTTTACCTGAATAGAGCACCTTGATTATCACACTTCAGCTTCATTGGTTTTATCTGAAAACCGAGCTCACCACCCAGTCTTCGAAACCACACAACTTCCTTGTCAGCATGAGTCAAAGCCATATACTCGGCTTCAATTGATGAAAGAGCAACAACACTCTATCTTCTACTCATCCAGCTTAGCGCTGTACCGAACAAGCTGAACACATACCCATTGGTAGTCCTCTTGTTATCCAAGTCACCTCCCCAATCCGCATCAACGTGAAATAGTCGACAACCTCAACAGCCATTGGAAAGAAGCTGGATAGGTACAAGAATCCATGGATGGAGCTCAAGATTCAATATGGCCAGAACAAGGGGAAGCTCTACAGTGAAGAATGTGATCATTTCATGGTAGAGTTCTGGTGTTCCATACTTTTTGAGTTTCATGGTAAAGTTTCTTTTAACGTACCATTTGCTATCTTTTATTTTAATCATTCTGTCTTCATTAAACTCTTCAGATTTGCATGGTTCACAAACTCGGTCATGGGAACTAGGACGAACTGAAAGCAGCATTTCAAACTTCACCATTGTTTCGTTTTGACTGGTTTGTCAAGTCTCGCACCACTCAGGAACTAGCAGGAAGATTCAATAAGTTGATTTGTTTAGTCGAAAGGGAGAACCAGGAACAGGATTAGAGGGAGATACAGGCCTGCAAAGAGAAGCAGCTTGCCAAAGTTAGTTTCTACATCCCTTGTAGAATTGTAAGGCTCATCAGGGTCTTGGATTGTGATGGATTCTGCAATGGAAAGAAGTATATAAACTTCGACATCAATGACTCATTATTCTATTGTTCAATGGCGATTCAAAGATTTCGAGATGGAAACCTTCACTCTTATGAGTAATTGTAACTTGTAAAATGGACACTCTTACAAAATATTTCAATAGGTGCCATATGTTTGTTTGCAAGGATTGCTAGCCTGCTGGTTTTTGTAAAATCTTGATAATCTGAACTTGCCTGTGTTTTTGTGGCTATTTGTAATAGGGCATGACACCATCAAAGCGTGCGGTATCATGCCAACAAGCTGAGAGCCCATCTTCTTCTCTGAAGAGGGGCAAGCAGTTAACCATGAATGATTCTGCAGCCCTTGTGTGATACTCCGTATTTTATTCCTTCTAAATTATTTCTTATGATTCTATTAGTGCCGTGATAGAATCGAGCATCGGTTTTTTACCGAGTAGGAGACGAAGATGAGTAACCTATCTGCTATAGCCTATAGGAAGAAGGAAATTGTCATGATTGATACAGTATGCCCTTTTTCGATTCCCCGCTATTCCTAAGTGAGCAGCATAGCCATGTGTTCCTACCATCTTGTCCAAAATCTTGGAAAATTGGATGTCTATTAGTAACGGGCCGTCTATTAGTAACCAACGATCCATTGGTTCTCTATTTTTTTTCCTTTTTTTTCGGTGCAGTTAGTAGTATGTATTTGGCGAGGCCAACACAATGCCTTCGTATTAACACCATCGATCAGTTAGTAGTATGTATTTGGCGACGGAATCTGTCGCTAAGGTTAATATTTTTTCAAAAGATTTTAGCGACGGTTTCCGTCTCTAAGATTTTAAAATGAAAGTTGAATTTTAGAAACGGAATCCATCGTTAATATTTTTTGAAAAAACATTACCTGTAGCGACGGATTCCGTCGCTAATTGTGTAATTATTAAAAATTATAAAAAATATTTAAATTATCTTTTTTAGAGACGGAATCCGTCGTTAAATGTAATGTTTTTTCAAAAAACATTAGCAACGGATTCCGTCTCTAAAACAGGATAATTCAATTTAAATACACAGCTAGCGACGGATTCCGTCGCTAATGTTACTATTTTTCAAAATATGTTAGCGATGGATTCCGTCGCTATATGCCATTTGATTTAAAAAAAATAAATAAAAAATACAGAAACCGTAGAAAAATCCTTGTATTAAATTACAATGAAACTAAAAATGCATTTTATTATAATGTTTGATAATCATAATACAGTTTGTTCGATAAAAGTTTATGTTCAAACTCCTGATAATCCTATATCTTGTTGCTCGGGTGGGCTTGCATCGTCGTCTGGTGGAGGAGGAAATAGAGGCCCACAGATCCCAGCCTGTGCCTAACAAGTCGCCGAAGGATCCATCCCCATCTTCGAGAAGAGAAGTGCCATCTGTCGTCGTAGCATATTCGTCTCCTCTTGTTGGCCGACAACCGTCTGCTGAAGGGAACTGTAGGCCTGCTATTGTGTGGCGACGGTGTCTCTGAGCTTGACGACTTCTTCTTGGAGATGGTAATAATCCTCCAGCACTATCTGAGAAGATAAGGCAGATGTCGTCCTGGATGCCTGGCTGAGCACGGACTTAGGATAGTATCGAGTCGCTGTAGAACCAAGACCGTACACCCTTCCCTTCGTCGTGCCAGCAACCTCGAGATAGGATTTGGAAGTCACAGCCGCAAGCTGTTGCTGTGCATCCTCGGGATCCATGTTCTCATCCACCTAGGACTCAGGCATCTGGCTGAATCTCTCATAAAATACATCCTACAATGCAACAACATTGTGTATAAATAAATGTAATGCATTTAAAAATAAACAAGAAATGATTGAAATTCAATATTTAATAAAGACAAAAATAAGCTTAAATTTACCCTAAAATGAGTCGCCGTCTCGTCAACAAGAGGAATATCAGTCAGCGACTTCCCCGCCTGTATCGCCTCCACCACGCTCGGTGCGTCGGACTTCTTGTGAGTCTCGACGTACACCTCCATCTGTGTGGCTTTCCTCTTCAAGCTCAGCTCCTGTAAAAAAATTTATTACAAAATAACGAAATTATATACATAAAGACTTTTAAGACAAAACGAGTAGGAAAATAAAACTAAAAGCAGAAATTAAATTTACCAGACGCTTCTCCACAAGGATGATAGATGCGCTACCCTGCGCGTGTGCAGCCCTCCCCTTATCTCTATTCTGCGCGGCTACCTGTGATCTGTGTACTATAGTAGGATCGGTGAACCATCTTTCCAAGAGCTTCTCCCCGATATCGTACGATATCCAAGGAACCACCCCATCCACACCATGCTCAGATGCCATCAATTGCGTCCGAGCCTTGAAGGCATCGTCCCTCATACGCGTCTGCAATTTCTGCTCCCAAGTCGCCCGTACCTAGGCATCTAAAGAACGATCCCAAGTATACTGTGACTGAAAACAGTGCAATTATAAGTTAGAAACAAAAAATATATAGAGAAAAAGAGAATATGGTTAAAAAATGTTAAATAGTTAAATTCAAAATACATACCGCGAACCAGGCGAACATACGATCACGTGCATCCCTCGGCACCTCTCTTAAGTTGAACCAGGCATCCTCATAGAATGCCTTGAATAATTCGGCAGTAGTGTGGACCACATCACTATGATAAAACCTGAAATTTTACAATGACAATATGAAAAGAGACAATATA
>JAOVYX010000528.1:0-13557 GCA_035668315.1 Drosera spatulata
GAGTCCATGGCCCTTTAACAAGCTCAGGATTAAGAACTTTCTGCCATCTATGAAGGCACTGAACCTCTGATCTATCATGAAAAAACTCCGCTGCATATAACCCAAAGAATAGATCACTATGTTATCCATAAGAAGATAGTTCCTTACGAGTACGGATAACCCGATTATAATTTATTACTTCCTCACTTCAACCCCAAGTACTACAATTTGATTCAAACAGGTCAACTTACCACAGGTTAGACATAGAAGACAACTTTCAAAGAAAGCGGAACCCGAAGCCACATTGGGGAAAACAAACAAACAAATGAAGACTTAGGAAATTCATTTGGTGGTTAAAAAATTCTTCATCCCCTATAACTGCAAGATGATTACCTCTTATTTAGGGTGTTATTGGTTTAACGGGTAAAGAAAAGCGATGGTGAATTTGATTGTAAGATGGAAAAGGGTTTGGCAATGATAATAAAACCATAGCAGACGCCTGGCAACAATATCGATATATCAGTATTTAGCAATAAGATCTACAAATCACAACCTAGGAGTGTAATTTACATTTGAAAGTATAGAGAAAGGGTGGAAGAAGCGAAGAGGGGGCAGCGATGAAGATGTTGCCAGTGGCCCGTAGTCCATAACATCAAAGTACAATTAGTTTAACAAGATATCAAATTCAAGTCAATACCACAGTTTGCAAAAGCCAGATGCAACATACTGTACCGATCAGTTAGTACTAGTACAGTAGTACCTAACTTGCAACGAATACAAAGAAGCTATGGCAAAGGCAACAAGAGAAAGGGCTACTGTCATAGCGAGTTGTATACTTGTATATGTCCAAACATGGAGCCATAGAATACCCAAGTTCATCTACATGATTTTCTAAAGTGACAAAGCAGACTCTTCACTTCATTTGGGAGAGGGATTCAAGAAATCCAGGAGTTCACAAGAACCAAAGAGATGCAACAAATACAGAATGAATGAGGAAAATGTTACCTATTTTCTTCCAACTCTTGCCCTTGAAAGTCGTGACGGCTCTTCTCAATGTTTCATCCTGTACAACCAAGACAACATATCATCGGCGGCCGAAGACAGTTAAGCAAAGGAACAGATTTATGACCACCACAATTCAATATGTTCCCCTTATACTTTACTTTAATTTTTCTTTCGCGCGAGAGGACATAACTGGAATAAAAAATCTTTTTAGGAAGAGTTCAAAATAAGCAACGCCATAAAACCAAAAAGTGAAGAAAAATTAATTGCAGAAAGGCATAAACTAAGTAAAACTAGGAAATTTAATGAGTTGATTGTCTACTCATCATTGATAGGTTGAGATAAGCTAAACGTATCTAGCAGGGTCGCACACAGGGAAGCTAACAACGTACCTCTTCCGGCGTCCAACCACCCTTTGCTCGCCTGATTGGTCCTGTAGTCCTCCTATATGCAAAAGTAAGGTAAAAAAATTGATCTCTTTATAAGTCAAGCTTCCATAAAGAGGATATCGTAGATGTTTCTGCAGAAGGCAGGACGAATCTACAAACAATTGTGATCATGACTTTCGTTAATATAAAGGGGCGTTGAACATACCAAACAATCTAGGAAGATTAAACATGCACCAACATACATAGAAATCATTCATAAAATCATCCAAAACCACAAACACGATAGATAAAAAGAATATCGAATTCAATACCGATGGACAGGAGAAGCTGTAGCCGGGCTACCAGGACTAGGAGTCTTGACGCCAACACTTCCACCGCTCTCTTCCGACGAAGACGAGCTCGAAGCTGCCGCAGACTGCTTATTCTCCAAACACAATCCTTCTCCCATATTAGTCGTCATCTCTCCATTCCCCATCTCATCCAACTACAAAAAAATCCACACACACTAACCATAATCAACATCATCACAACATAAATTCGACCAATTCACCATAATCAGAGACCTAACAAAATCTTTCCATCAACGAAATTGAAACAAATCCTCAGATCTGACTTTCAACGGCTACCAAACCAACATTTCAACTATTCCATCAATTCTTACAAACTAATCCGATTCCAATCCGTCAACACCGACCGAAACCAGTATCTATGAACATGAGGAATCCAATAATCCAAACACACAGAAATCGAATCCGCATCAACAAAATTCACATAAACAGTAATCAAACGAAAACAGCTATCTTCAATCAACAACATCAAAATTAACATCGAAACCGAACACAAATCCAACAAAACAGTCACATCAAACCACCAGCACCAGATTCTCACAGCTGTCGGTGGAGCTAGGGTTTTGAATTCCTCTTCAACAACCACAACCTTCACCCTCACAAATCTTCAATTCACACCACCACCGAATACAAGTGCCGGAAACCGAGGCGGAGGAGAAACAATTTCGATCGCCGGAGATCGGTGGCGAGGGTGCGGCGGCGGAGGAGATGCGTGAGAGAGGAGATGAAAGGCGCGAGGAGATGCGAAGTGGTTGATTTGTTTGGGGGAAACGGCTTTCTTGTGGGTGCTGAAACGACGTCGTTTTTTGAGATTGGGGGGTGGGTTAAAGTTAAACCTAGATTTGGGAGTCAACGTATACGTGATGGTCGAGTCCAGACAATTAACCGTTGGAGTTTTTGAATTTCTTTTATGAATTGATTTTTTTGTCCGTTTTTTTATGTGGATTAGTTTGGTCATCGGTCTTCATTTTATTTTATTTTTAATTGCGTCGCCGCCTCTTTTGATGCTACAGGATTCCTAATTTTGACAACCTGTGAGAATCAAAGTTTCTTGTCTATATTAGAGAATAACGATGCAGATTCAATACTTGATTAACATAATCTTAAGGTGATCAGCTCTTATTGTTGACAAAACATAAAAAGTTTGATGAACATGTGACATGTCACACACAAAATTATATATGATAAATCCTAGATGTGATAAAGTACATGGATGATATACACAAACCTTATTCTGATTTCAGGATTGCATGCATTTTATTTTGTTGCACACAACTTTATGAGTGACTTGTCATAGAAAATTTTATGTGTATCATGCCATACATCCAATTTTTTCCCAACATAAGAAAACACAGTTGCAATGACAAAATAACACACAACCACTTTCGCCAAGATGCTCTAAAAATATCAACCTAAAGTGCAATGTATTATTGACTATGATTCACCAGGACATACAATAATGAACTAATGTCAAGACATTAGACACAGAATTTGTCAAATCCGGCAGTTCCATAGAAGGCCGATAAAAATATACTACGTAGTTTCAAAACAAGGAGCAAATGTCTAGGAATTGAAGACATCGTGTTATTCAAATAAACTTAAAAGGATAAATCTCACTTGCTAAGTTCACTAGAGCTACTCATACAACAATTTCCGCCAGTACTCAAAGAAACACGACAGTAAAACATAGTAAGCTTCCTCATGTAGCGCATGTTTTAATCGGGCGTTGGTGCACCTTGGTTGAGCTCAGCGAATCTCAATCCGACACGCATGGAGTGCTTCAAGAACTTCTCGGCGCACCTCCTCACACAGGTTTCCTCTTGCTTGTCGAGTGTTTTCCGCCTAAAGGTGTCAACACAGTCTGTAAAGCACCTCTCGACCAAAGAGTTGTACATCCTCAGGCTGTTACAGATCAATGGAAAAAACAAACATCATCAGAATCATTGCTATGCAACACATGGCAGAATCAAGTATATAGAAGAAGAACATGGGTACATAGACAACAGAAATAATAGCTGCATATTTCAAGAATAGAATTTGCTTTAACTATGAACGAGATAAAGGAAATATTATAGGTATATGACAGAGCTTAACGTAACAGTACCCTAAACCAAGATAAATACGGTGGCATGAAAAATTAAAAAGCGATTTTGAACCATAAATCAATAATAGACAAGTAGCTGGTGAATTCTTGCATGCAAACTCAGCTCATCGGCAATTGAAGAATGTGGTGAACGAACTGCGTCCGAGGGATAGACTGGTTTGACTTTAGACCCGGAAGGGAAGAGGAACAAATCCTTGACAAACATATTTCTATGGGAGTGACAAATTGGATAAAAGTACCTAGAAGCGGGCAGATCTTATAAACAGCTACTAATAGATCTTGTCAAGCTTTGGCTGAATAGCTCAATTGTTGGATAGTGAGGCGCTGGCTAACAATTAACGAGCGTAGCAGAAATAGAAATTCTAAGTCAATGAAGTCAATGAAATTATGTGACAAAAAGTTGAGATTGCACAAGTAGTAGATGAGATATTCACGATTCGAGATATGGTCATGTGATAAAGAAGACCATTGCACCGATAAGCAGAGAAGCAATGGGAGAAGTTTCACTCAAGAGAGAGAGAGACGAAAAACCTAAGAGGAGTTTCAAAGAAGCTTGACATATAACTTGGCTTTTCATGACCTCATCAAGAACATTGCATAAAAGAATTATATAATTGTGTACATTAAGCTGACCCCCTACAACGGGACAAAGGCTTTGATGCAATTGGGCGAGTGACAAACTCGAATATTGGCTAAGTTGATATTTGATAGGAGCTTTCATATGAGAATGCATAAAATGTGCAAAGAAGCAAGCAGTACCTAAATGCATATGTTTGTGGGGGGGGGGAGGACCACCAACGTCGTGGTGTATTAGGACTGAATCCTCTTATAACTGTGGATACTTATATTCAACACCGTAGTTTTGCTCTTAAATACACAGAACTCCACACAACCACCAGCTTAACCAGTGATAGCTTTTTTTAAAAAGGAAAAAAAGAAATAGAATTTCAAATTCTTTATTTTCATCTTCTCGTCATGTCATATATTGGGTTGGGTTTGAATGGATCTTACCCCGACTAAGTAACACGAGCAGCATGACAACAGATCATCAATATGAAGGCTTTCGCTCCCTATCATCAACTACTAACAAACTGTATGCCCAAATATCACTTTCTCAAGATTCAAGCCACTAATGCCATATCCAGAGTGAATTCGTATCAAGCATTTAGAAACTCGGCAGTCTGGCACAATCATCATACAGAGCGGCTTCCACCAAACAGCATCCATTCTGATATGAAGCACAATCATCGAACAAAGCTGGTTCCCAATACTCATTAACCTCAAAATAGGAATCCATTCAAGCACGCAAAATCGCAAATCCCCGGAATCCAAAGTGATATGAACACTCTGACTCTCATAGTTTTTTCTCTTATAACTGTCCTCAATCACTTCATTCCCACAATACCCCCACCAATCCAAACCCTAAACTTCACAACAATACAAACCCCAAAGAGTACAATCATCACCAAACCAAACTCAAAAATATCAATCAGAAGACTCGAAATGAGATGAGAAACCTGTCGCGGATCTGAAGTTGGTCGATCATGGCGGACATGCGAAGCTTGTCTTCCTCGGGGAGGTTGTCGAGCGCACCCATCATGCTCTTGTCCATCTTCGATCCAACTCTCTACTCTCAACTCTGCCAAAGTCTCTGTTTGCTGCTCCAAGATTCTGATTTCTGCGCTTCTCGGTTCCGCCCCTAACATAAAAACCCTAGCTTTGGAGTGCTTGTGTGCAACTAAAAATATCATTTCTATGTTTAAAAAATAAAAAAATCATTTTTATTTTTTGTTTTAGTTACTAATGAAATAATAACTATTTTTTTCATAATTTTGTTTTTTAAATGGATGAATCAAAAAATCAAAGAAATTCATGATTCTTTTTACATTAAATTATTTTATTTTATGTAGTGATTTTGATTTTCATTATTGATTTTTCATTTGGTTTCTCTGATTTTGAAAAACCATACTAAAAAATAACTAAATTTTCCTTCTTTTTGTTTTTTTCTTTTTATTGTGAATTTTTTGTACTCCTATAATTTGGGTGAGGAGTAACATGTGTTATTGAATAATCAATTATAATTGAGAGAATTCTTCATAAATATCCCTTTGGAGACTTAATGATGCAAAAATACTCCTTCTTTTTTCCCTATAGATACCAATTACTATTTATTATAATAATATCCATATTACATTATATCTACTTTTCGAAAAAACTACTCCAAAAAAACTTCAATTTCAAATCCAAAATATACGTCCTAGACGATAACCATCATCGGTTTTGCTCACATATTGAAACCACGTACTGCAAACATAAAATATAAGAACTTGTTGACGCAAATCTCGTCAAACTCACTCACATGCAGTAATCACGTAGTGCAATTATAAGCATAAGAACTCGCCGATATAAATCTTGTCGGATTCGCTCACGTATTGCAACTGCATACTACCACTATCAGTACGTCTTCATCAACGTAGACCTCGTCGAAGAAAATCAGTACGTCCTAAACCTTAACCGAAAACAGACATTGACGGACATCAATACATCAACATCGTCATCGTCAATGGAAAAACAGTACGTCATAGAATTTATCGGCCTATCAGAATTAGTACGTCATAGAACTTCTTGGACTACCAAAATCATTACGTTGTCGCTGCCTCCACTATCAGCAATATCCATACATCAACATCGTCGTCGTCAATGGCATCAATACTTCTATCACCATCATTAACACCATCAATACGTCGTTACCATCTCCGGAAAAAAAGATCAATACATCTCCTATATTTTTCACATGATTGCCTTGCTGATATGAAATATGCAGGTTGAAGCATGCATGAATTAAAGGAGCACATCAGGCCGCTTTGCAAGAGTGGTGTGATCACAGTTCAGGAGTAGAAGTGAGCGGTAGGAAAGCAACGGATAAGGTCATGAGATATCACTCTAACGGAAAGAATGCGAATTTCCTGATCAAGAAAGGTGAGAAAGTGAAGAAGCTCGTTGAACAGTATGTCGAGGTATGTCGAGGTTGCGAAGCAAAAGTAAAATCAAGAAATATGTAGGTAGGTATCTCAATCAAATTCTTAGAAAAGGAAATAAATGATATATAATTTTTTTGAGATAGATTTGAGATTTGATATAAACCTACCTACGTTGGAAATTTTTATTCCGTTCCTAGTCGGTCCCAAGTCCGGATAAAATGGTGAGGGTATAGACGCGTAAAAAAAGAAACTAAATATGCTAGAGCGATGCGAAGAATAAATCATATGAGAAGTTATATGAAAGAGTGAACACAAAAGAGGGAGAACAAGAAGTCTTTAAGTTAGCTATATCAAGAGACAAAAATTAAGGATTTAGGTCAGGTAAAGTGTGTTAAGAACAATACCGAGCATATTCTTACGGCTAATGAGGACATTAAAGAAAGGTGAAGAGAGTATTTTGACAAACTCTTTAATTGCACAAGGAAAGTGTCCCTGAATGAAACAAGTGGGAATGTAAATGTGATGATGAACCGATGTTATTTTCGTCGTATTAGGACAGAGAAAGTTAAGGAGGTTTTAAAGCGGAAAAGCTCAAGAAAGTAATGAAACAACTTAGAAATGTCTTGGGATAGAAGGAGTTAATTGGCTAACAAAACTCTTTAATAGAATTTGGATAGATAAAAAGATGCCTGCCTGATGAGTGGAGAAGGAGTATTTTGATTCCCATATACAAAAACAAATGAGATGTTCAAAACTGCTCCAATTACAGAGGAATCAAACTTGTGAGTCACAGTATGAAGTTATGAGAGAAAGTGATAGAGAAAATGTTAAGAAAAACTAGAGGGGTGACTAAGAATCAGTTTAGATTCATGTCTGGTAGGTTAACCATGAAAGCTATTTACCTTTTGCGATGTGTAATGGAACGTTTTAGGATAGAGAAGAAGAATTTACATATGGTTTTTGTCGACCTGAAAAAGGCATATGATTCTGTTCCAAGAGAAATGATTTGGAAAACTTTAGAAAAGAAGGGAGTGACGAATAGGTATATCGAGATTGTGAAAGACACTACATGTGTGCAAATCCATGTTGGTGAAACAACTGTTTTTTCTATTAAAGTGGGTTTACACCAAATATCAGCTTTGAGTCCATACCTTCACCTTAGTAATGGATGATCTTACTAGGCATATACAAGATGAGGTACCATGGTGTTTACTTTTCGCTGACGATATTGCTCTGGTGGACGATATGAAAGAAGAAGTGAATGAAAAACTTGAGACTTGGAGGGAGGCGTTGGAAAGTAAGGGGTTAAGGATTAGTAGAATTAAGACAGAATATATAGAATGTGTCTTTAATGAGAGTAGTTAAATAAATAGTGAGAATGTATTGTTGGGAATAGAGTCTCTTCCTAAAACGGATTCTTTCAAATATTTAGGTTCGATACTATATAAGAATGGAGGAATTGATGCAGATATTGATCATAGGATTAAAACAGATTGGCTGAAATGGAAAGGCACTTCAGGGGTGTTATGTGATCCTAAAATACCTACCAACTTAAAAGAAAAATTTTACAAGACAGTTATTCGACCAGCGATGCTGTATGGGTCAGAATGTTGAGCAATTAAATGACAACATATACAGAAGATGAGTGTAAACGAGATGAAAATGTTAAGGTGGATGTGTGGACATACAAGAATTGATAGGATACGAAATGAAGTTATCAGACAGAAAATGGGTGTGGCTCCAGTAGAAGATAAGATGAGGGAGTCACGATTAAGATGATATGGTCATGTGAAACGCAGACCAGTCACAGCTTCTGTTAGGAGATGTGAAGTTTGAAAGTAATCACATGTCAAGAGAGGATGAGGGAGACCTATAAAAACCATGAGAGAAACCTTGAAGTATGATATGGCCTATCATAATCTTACAGGAGATGATATAAATGACAGATTAGATGCCAGCTTCTGTTTTTCAGTCATGTGCCGCACATCCACCTTATGTAATTTGTTCTACAATTCCTTGTTTGTCAAAGAATTGCCCAGATAAAACCATGTTAATAGCATATCTAGAACATTTAATAATATTTCGACCAATCGTCGTCGTATTCATATAGTCCACTCATTTGATGGGATAAAAACTTAATTTATTGTTGTTTTTATTTGAGATTTGATATACAATTCCTGATCAATAGATAGATTTGAGATTTGATTTCCCAAAAAAAATAGAAAAACAAATCAACAAGGTGGTACCTTCGTGGAAGAAAAAAAGGATGGAGGATTTATTTAGCAATTTTTTGTGCTAGATGGTACTTATGGTAATTTTTCCAATATAATAATTTTGCATTAAACTATTGTGTAACATGACTAGTACAAGTTGTTTTGGTAAGAAAAATAGTGCCTCGATTAGTGGAACAATCGAACACTTAAAGTATGTGATTGAGCAACGACTAAATAATACTTATTCCATTTCATAATATAGACAATATTTTTATCCGATACGTAAATTTATGTGTGTGTGTTTAATTTTTATAAAATTTGATGAAAAAAGAATATTTTTTTTATGATAGTGAGATTTACTGTAACAATTATGAGAGAAGATAATGGACGTACAACTGTTTTGGGACTTTTTACGTGACAATATAATTAAATATGATATATTATATATATTTTGGGACGATTTAAATAAACAATTATTATCTATATCATGAAATAAAGGGAGTATTTGTTACACTTTTACCTCCCCCGAGCCTTTTCCGTATCGATCTAGAGAAAATATATTGACGGTTATACCACGAAAGTAACATTTGCCACGAAGAAAATATATTGTTTTGCTTCTTTGAACATCTTAACAATGTTTTTGTTTAGAAACCCAAAAATACAGGAACACTCCATTGTTATTAAACTCCAACAACTTTAGTTAAAAAAAAAAGGGAAATAATATACACATAAATTTTCTACAATTCCAAACACTACGCGAGACAAATCATAGATTCATATATACGTATCCAAATAGTAGAGCTCTTTGAGAACTATAGTTGGCTTGCTAATCTAATCAAAACCGAAGTTTTTGTTACGTGTCTCATATCTCCAGCAGCTTCAATGCCAACTAAACCACACGGTACACCCTCATTTACCACGAACACCCTGTGCTACATAGAAGTCTGGAAAGCATTAATCTAAACTTTCATGGACACATGATTATTCTCACATTTGTAGCAATCTCTGATTCAATCGACAATACAAAACGAACAAAATCCAAAAATTCCTGTTACAGGTAGGGATTATAATACAATCATCTTTCAACACTGTTGCATCCAGCAAAGAACATTCAAAATCCTATAACAGGTCAAGAACTCAAGATCATATTACAATCAATCTTACAAGTTACAAGAATATAGGCATCTACCGGCGTTCTCCATTTCCACTTAATTGAGGTTTGCAAGTGGACGCATTTCGAGAACCAAACAGCATCGTCCCAACCCTTAGCTTGAATGCCACGTTTTACTTTTAGCTTGAATGCCAGGTTTTACTTTTACAGCATCGAATCAATGCAGAGCATTGTTCCGGTGACATAAGTTGGCAAGTTAGTACCGAAGTTGCAAAACTGAGTACGATCCAGGTTGTCAGACGCCCTTAACAAAAGAGAAACCGGGATGGTCTCACGCTCATCGCAAATGTGTAACTATTGCTCGAAAAGGGCACAAGGCGGAATGTGGCTGATCAGTCACCTCCATGTGACGAAAAATTGATGTTCAGTCTGCCCAACTTGGAATGTACGTACTACATAAGTTTGTTCTCGTTGGAGATTGTTGATCAACGAATCACACCTCCTCCAGCGACAAATGATCTTCTCTTGGATGTGCTCCTACCACCTTCACTAATATTACATCGCCAATTTTTACACCATGTGAAACCACCGCCGAAGCCTGGAATCCTACCTGATACGGATTGAAACAACAGTTCAGTTCACGCCAGACAAGTCAAGAAATACAACCATTAAGGTTATCAGGATGAAGATGTGATTTTGCCAATAGAAGTATATAACCACAACAAAACATATGGTAAAGAACAGATTAACTAATAGGAAACTAGAATCAGACAATCCGAAGGTCCAAAAATCCCAAATGCAACACGACATAGGTAAAAGCTTCATGCGGAAAAATCATTGATATAATGTCCTATTTCTCCAGGGGCAGCGGTGGTGGTTGGTTTGGGGGAGGGGCAGAAAGAGTGCAGTTACAGCTTGCACAGTATCCATGCTCTTGATCCATTCACATCATGTACAAAATGTAGCAAATCAAATTCTGTAATCTTACATAATCATCAAAGGCGATCCTAGTTCCTAATTAGCAGGCATTAGAACTATTCCACAAACAGGATGTTGCGGTTACCCACAAAGAGGGGGAAAAAAAGGACAAAGAAAAAGAATAAAAGCTATGCCTACCTCCACCAAGAGCAATGCTGCGTTCCGATCCTTGATAAACCTAAGAACAACAGCACGAAAATATTTCTCCTCGGGTTGCCTTCGTAAGTATTCCAACATCCAATAGCGAAGACTGCTGTTATAGAGCTTCTTTGACATTTTAAAATTTATAGTAACTAGCGACGTTATTGATTCCAACTGTCCAGCTGAGAATGGAGGCTCCTTGCCTCTGAGGAAAGCCTTCACCTACGGAAGCCACGCCAATATAATCATTTGCTTAAATATATTTATATCAACTGATTACTGGCAAAATTGCAAGCCTCACCTGATAATGGGCAAGATGATCTATATATCTTCGTATGGGAGAAGTGAACTGAACATAACCAGGAATCCCCAAAGCTCCGTGGTGTATGGGGTTCATGAAATCATATTCAGCAGCACGCATTACTTTACACATAGCAGAATCCCTAGCAGGGCCTTCAGGAAGATGATAAAACGAAGATAATTTGGTGTCTGACTGGGGTTGCCCACGGTAAGGTAAGGGAATAAGGTTGACCCAGCCAAAATCAGCTATAACCTCCCCACAAAGTATCATCATTTCAGAGACAAGCCGCATAGAACGGGCATTCCTATCCTCCAAATAAAGATTGATTTCAGGTTCTGGATCATCAGGATTGGAGACCTTGATCCGCCCTTCTAAAAGTGAAACGTCACAAGCACCCTGAAAGTAGATGTGTATGATGAATTCTTCCGAAGAATTCCACAGAGAAGAAAATAATGGAAGGCTATGAAAAGTCATTGGACATGAGAGATCACTTCAGGCCATCTACTAAGGCATAGATGACAGATAAACTATCACAAAGAAAAGTGTTATGTTAAGATCATTATTGAGCCTTACATGGTTTCATGAAATTGATAATATTCAATGGTGTTAAGATACTTAATTGGGCCTTCTACCATCAGATAGATTATACTTTTGAACAAAGTGATTTCTCAACATGATAAGAGAGCATATAATGGCATTAAGCTCATGAGTTTGAATCTTACCTCTTCCATTTATTTACCACTTGTTATGTCAAGTTTGTTTGACACTTGGTTCAAGGGTGCCAATCTTTTGTTATCCACACTTCATGGTCAAGTGGGTTTTCGTGTTAGGTAAAGTGTTAAGATAGGCAATTAAACCTTTAATCACCAATTCAAACTTTTGATAAAGTTGGTTCCTCGACTACTGGAAAGGTACAATCCAAAATTCACTTAGATAAAATTAAAGAAAGCTTTTCATGGGAGATGGTGCTCCAATTCAGACGCTGCACGACGAGAATGCTTAAATCTCAAGTTTTGACAGAAGAAAAGTTAACCTACATGTTCGCAGCGCCATCGAAACCGTCGCATGGCAGCCTCAGAGAGAATCCTCAATTCAGCTTCTTCTTCAAGATTTAGATAAATTAACTCATCTGCACTCTCATATGTCAGCATATAGGTAGGCCGAATGATGGCATTATCAACTGAATACTCTGCGATACTGTAAAGAACATAGGAAGCACACAACTGTAAGTACATAAAGAGTAGAAAGTAGCAAGCTGCTCAATGACCAATATTCTTTTAGTGTTCAGTGGCTTCTTTTCTTTTGTTTCTTTATTATACCAAGGTTGGGAGGGGGAGTGGGCTCTAGTGTGGTGTGACTTATGATCCGTCCGCACTAGCAACACCGCCTACAGGTTACAATTCAAGATCGAACTTCAGTTTGTACTGAACTCTGTAATGACAAGTTCATTTCTCGTAGTACATACCAAATGTAACTTCTGCAAAACTTATACTCACCAAGAAACTATATAATGGAAATTATTCTCCCACTGCAACAATGTTTCATTCGTTAAATAAATAGAATCAAGTTCTATTTACTGATATCATTTTCGATTTCAAGGGAACGTTGCATTTTGATTACAACTAAAGGCCTTCAGATTCATAAACTTTGTAACCTCAATATGTAATACTTGTGAAGAACAAAAAGCTAGCAAAAGACTACCTGCCATCAGAGTGCAGGACGACAGATACCGTCACAACATTGCAGACCTTTCCCTGCTGCAGACTCATTTCGTTCATTGCAAGCCTCTCTGGAAACATTGGATATGTTGCTGTAGGCAAGAAAAAAGAAGTCCCTCTACTCCTCGCCTCTCTGCCAAATATGAATGAAAACTCGGTCAAAAAGGAAATACGGGGCATTAACAGAATTGAAAGGAGACAAATCTGCCCCAAAACACACGAATACAGAATAATGTGCCAGATGGAAGACTAACATGTCAATAAGACTACCAGGCTGAACTAGGCAAGTAGGA
>JAOVYX010000529.1:0-42199 GCA_035668315.1 Drosera spatulata
ACATGACAGATTGGAATGACGCCGTCGTATTCATGTAGCCGACCCCACTTGATGGGATAAAGGCTTGATTTGTTGTTTTTGTTGTACTAGTTTTGCTAATTTATACAGTTAGCCTCTCGTAGAAAAGAAAATCTGTTAAAACCGAAAATCTAGTAAATAAATGAAAACCCTCATTTTAGTAATGGTAGGTTTAGGAAATCTCAGGTCATTGATAACGTGTTTCTCATATGAAAGGAGCATCCACAGCAGTACTTTCTTGAAAATGGTGTAAAAAAGGATAGAAATAAATGCTGAACGGAAAGTATTCATGAAGGCATCTTGAAAAAGAACTCAGGGTGCAAAATCAAGTTTGTAGCAAAATATGAGGCATTCAAACATGTTCCCCCGCACGAAAACCAGCACTTCTCCTATTTTCAAGCGAAGAGTCATATTTTCTAATTACACATTAACTTCAGTTGTAGTTCACTTGATACTCTCTTCCTACTAATTCTTTTGAAGCATATCGCTTCGGTCATACATTAAGAAAAGAAGAAGAAGAAGAAGAAGCACATGACTATTTACGATTGGACCCAGAAAATTTATCTCAGGCACTACTAGAGAATTCCTAAGACCTCAGCTTTTAGAAAAGGTTTTCATTAAAGATGTGATAATATTGATCATAAGTCAGATGTTTGATAAACGACAACTCGATTCATCAACACAAGAAAAGAGTTTACTGGTCCAATACTATGCTGCTTTTACACCGATATTTGAACAACTCATCCCTATGCTCAGAATAGAGGATGCTACAGGAAAGGGTCCAAGAGAACATGGGTTTAAGAATGCATAATCACGAATCAGTAAAATTCCTCTAACTCAACCAATTTGAATTATTGTTAGTTAATATACACAATTGACTAATAATTAGTCCGAAGCATGCCGATTTAGAACAACTAACATAGTCGCTATCAAAACCGTCTCACCTATACTCAGCGATGTTGTTGATTTGGGCGTACATCCATTTTCGTTACTTCCAAGTTATCTAGTTTAATTATTACTATTTTATCAACACTATTTTTGTTAGTTTTCCATGCTCGTATTTTATTTAGTTGTTCTTACCAAAATAAATGCATCATGTTTATCAAGACAATTTAAGAGGAAAGACGATATCCTGCTAGCATACCATTCTATTTCTACATTTTACGTTGGGTCACTAAAATGGTAGTAAAATTGTTGACTAAAATGGTAGTAACATGGCAAATACATCATGTTCTTACCAAAGTAAATACATCATGTCAATATCTTATTGGGTCACTAAAATGGTAGTAACTAGTCATTGGAACATTTTACGTTGATAAGAGAAATTATTTATTAGACATGATACAGACATTATTCTTTTTAGAAACAACGACTTCAAAGAGGTTGAACTTATTCGAATAATGGGATTACAAGCATAATAAGTACAATCAACGCATGAACTCATAAAGCCAAATACCATCTTCAATGAATATGAACATTCATCAACAGATGAGCACGACAATCATAGTTGCCACATAGTTCTTTGCAGTCAAGTTGGTGGCTGAGACATTTACCGAATAGTTCATAAGTTGATCTACTAGTCGTAACCGTAAACCTTTTCATAGTTGGAATATAACATAGATGTCAAAGTTTATAGCGGTAAATATATTTATGTAAACTTGCTTGATGATTATGCTAAGAGATCCATTTTGGAGTCATAAGCGAGTGATCAAGAAAAATAACAAAAAAAAAAGCCATTTTCAGGACCTCTTTTTAGATGATGAATATTTCTACTAATGAATAATCCTTTCTAATTAGAATAGTGTGTCATAAAAGAAAAAGGATCAAAATCATTTCAAGGGTTGACAAGGTTTTAGATGAAATATTGGTTGTTTGGTAAACCTTTTGTTTCTGCTTTTTTGTTTTCATTTCACTGGCCGATGAAAGAGAAATGTTTATTTCTGACTCCTGTTTCTGAAACGGACGAAGCATAAATGTTTATTAATGACTTTTGTTTCTGAAACGGATATAGCATAAATGTTTAATTCTGACTCCTGATTCTGAAACGGATAAAACAGAAGCAAAAAACAGAAAATCAGAAAAAATGATTTTCAGTTTCTATTTCCTACTTTATCTTAGTACAGTATTCAAGATCTATTTTACAAAAAAAATATTTTATTTTGTAAAATAATTTCGATTGTCGCTGTTAATTTTCTATTTCTGTTACTGATTTTGATTTTCACAATTTTGTGTAGCAATACCAAAGAATATGATAATTTTTTTTAGTGACAGTAATAGGTGCACACCTAACGACAAAATAAACTTTTGAACTACGACATACGAAAATCTGATGACAATAAACATCACAACTATAATATCCTGATAAAGGGAATTGAATTGGGTGATCCTGTTAGCAAAACCAAAATTTATAAATGTATGTGTTTATTTCTGACTCCTGTTTCTAAAACGGATGAAACAGAAGCGAAAAACAGAAAACCAAAAAAAATGATTTTCAATTTCTATTTTATCTTAATACAGTATTCAAGATCTATTTTACAAAAAAAATATTTTATTTTGTAAAATGATTTCGATTTTCACTATTAATTTTCTTTTTCTGTTACTGATTTTGGTTTTCACAAGTTTGTGCAGCAATACCAAAGAATATGATAGATTTTTTTTAGTGACAATAATAGGTGCACACCTGACGATAAAATAAACTTTTGAACTACCACATATGAAAACCTGATGACAATAAACATCACAACTATAATATCCTGATAAAGGGAATTGAATTGGGTGATTCTGTTAGCAAAACCAAAATTTATAAATGCAGTACTGTATTAATTACATTCTCTCTCCTCCCTCTCTCTCATTCACATCCCATCTCCACCCTTTTTTGCAAGAACCATTTAAGTTATACTTCTTCCGATTTACTTAAATCGAGAATACTTCCCTAATACACCTAAAAATTTCATATTTGCAAAACCACTACTCTAGATATGTAATAGTTACACAAAGATAGTTGTTCATTTTTTCGTTAAGTTAAATACATTGGTGGTTTTTCTATTTCTTTCAGAAACATTCGAATAAAACTTTCCTCAAGGGTAAATTAACGACGCCGCTTTTAAGGAAATATTATACAAAGTGGATAGTATTTCCGGAAAGATGAACTTTTGAGGCGTATTTTAGGGAATCTAAAAATTTTAAGATGTGGCTTTGGCAATAACCAGTTACCAAATTCAAAGTGCATGATGTTGTTATTACACCATGTATCCAAATATAAGGGCACAATTTAACATCCGGGCATCCAACACAAACTCAAGCTTCGACAAAAGCCCAGGACCATATATCCAAGGCAGATGAAACAGAAGTAGCTTGATCTTCACAGGAGCAAACAAGATAGCTGCTATCATATGCATATATATATTTATATACTTTGGCTTTCAAAAGTTAGAATGATGCTTACGGAAGCATCAACCAGATGCACTGGACAAATAGAAGAATGATCTCATCATCATAGTATCTAATATGAAGTTATGAACATGCAATTAATATGAACTGAGGATATTAGGAAACAAAAAACAAGAAATGAAAGGAAAACGTTGACCAAATTAGAAAAAGTTTTTGAATGATACTTAAGATGGCTAATATCTTGCCAGGATATCTGACAATTGTCATTTATAGACCACCTTCATCCACCAAATATCACATAGCCACCTAAGGTGCATTCACACAACACAATTAAACTTCCCAATCCCATGGTATGTGTATACATGTATCCAGAAGTAAAAGGCCTTCTTCTTCCACCTTCTTGCATTCAAATAGAACATAAACGCAATCAACAATACTTGAATGCATGTATTTTCTTCCTGTTCTAGAATCTTCACATTAACACAAGCAACCTCTGATGAGTAAACACGAATAGTGAACACAAGACCCCTGCACCTCATATATCCACCACACTTTTCATAATTCCAGTCCAAAACCGTATGATACTACAAATTTAAAATGGTTAAATTATACTATGTACACCGTAGCCTCTCAAGAACGATGTTTGGAATTGGTGGAGTCAGACCAGAATATCAAAACTAAAACTAATGTTATAATTTTTAGAGTCCTATGAACCAGTAGGTAAGGGCATATCGAACTAACAATTTAGAGCAACGAGATTCTTATATATTCTTTAGAAAAAGACAATTTTCCATTCATGCATTACTAGCCCCTTAAAATGCAAACAAGCCTATTTATAAAGGAGAGCAATGCAGAGTGATCTAGAGATGAATATCTTCAAGTTTTTCCGTCAGGATACCCAGTTAAGGATGATATTTCCATAATCAAATTTATGATTAATTCTATTTAACCAAACATGATTTATGGTGCCGATTCTACCTATTAATCATGGTTCTTCTATGAGCTTAACGACAATTTCATCTCTGACATGAGATTCTCACATTCTTGATCCATGCTAAAATCAAGGGTGAGATTCTGTACACCCACCAAGTAATCCAATCAACTCTCCTACCAAAAAAAGGAGAAAAACAAAACAAAACAAAGCAGCATAGCTAACACATGACGCATGAAAGGATTACTCACTTTGTTTCCGCTATCAGCTTGATTTTGATGCTGCCCTTGGATTTCAGCTTCCATCTCATGCTTAATTTTCAGGATATCTCCAGGGAAAGAAGCCACCTTCATGACAGATGCAAACAAAACAAAAATAGTAAGAAACAAGATGATAGCATTTTCTTAATATGGATGCTAAGAACAAGAGAAATCTCCATGCCAACAGCACTGACAGTGGGGAATATAAAACAGAAAGTTAGAAATTCATCATCAAAGACAGCAAGAAGGGGAAACTACTTTCCACTAGAAGGTGGATAGGGGTGGTGGACAACTATCGGGAAATAGCTCTTTCATCTTCCGTAACAGGATTAGCCACAAAAAAAGGAATCTTAAACAAGCCTTAAGATAGGAAAAATTGAGAAGTTTGGCTTTTGCTACTCACCTGTCTGATATTTAGCAGCTGATCTCGAGAGTAGAAAGCTTGGTTAGGCCTCCTTGACTCGGATTTACTAGTCTAGAAAACAAAAGGAGTCGATACCAAATTATTATTGGAATCTTACAGATCTTTAAATAGAAAAGGAGTGCTACTTGCACTCGCTTTGGCACGTTCCCCTAGAAAATCTCTATCATTAATGGATTAAGGGAATGTATTACAGCGGCATGCACACCCCCTAGTTCCCGAGGGAACCAGAAACACTAAGCCATGGTAAGTTAACTGAAGGGAAAGAGTTCAAATGTTGTTATCATTCTTCTTGAATGAAAACAAAGAGGAAGCATTTGATAATGTGGTTTCTGATTCCCAATAATTAATGAAAAGAGGGGCAGTCGAACAAAACAAAGAGCAAATGAGAAAAGCTATTTGATACCTTCGACAACAACAGTTGATTTTTCTCCTCATTTGCACAACCATCCACAGCCTTGTTCAGAATTACTGAGCTATTGATTGGAGACGGGGGGTTATTTAACACCTCTTTGGTCAGGGTAACTAGCTTGGCTTTATTACTAGATTTTCGGATACCATCTTTCTGAGCCGCTTTCACCCGCTTCCCTTCGCCCCTAGCAACCATGTCAGGCCTACTTTCATTATTACTGCCAATTCTTTCTCCAACTTGAATGCTCTTACTTTTTCCTTCACTGTCACTCATGCCCAACGAATAACTGCATGAGCCAGTCCCTTTCTCGTTTTGAGTTGCTTGTGCATTGAAGGTAAAAACTGGTTCACCAGAGCCATGTTTAGAGTTGCTTTTCGCATGCACAACCTCATCTCTCATTGGTGTACTATCTTCCAGTAATGTATCATGAAACGAATCATTAACCTCTGCACTACCTAAAATTTCTCCTTCCTCCTCCCCATCAGCAGAAACATAAGGGTAATACAAACACAGACCTTCACTATTATCCACCAAATTACGGTTCTGTTGCTCCACACCAGCTTGTTCTCCCACTTTGGTTCCTTCTTCACATTGCTCTAAGGCTCTGGTACAGCCTTCATCTTGCCTGCTGCCATCATCAAGCAGGTTCATATCCCAAACAGATGGTATGGCTTCAGAAAGGGTAACACTACCATCGCTGGAATCTTGAGGCAACTGTCCTATATCAGGTGATTCATCCATAAGCACCTTCTCTATGTCAGAGATATGCTCTTGAAAATTCAACACATGGGTAGACGCATCACTTCTCCCACTATCATCAGCAACAGCTTGGCTGCATGATTCCACTGCTTTTAATCTGCTAGATTCATCTAGTATCATCTGTGTGTTATCCAAACTTATGCTTGTATTGAATACAACTCTAGCACTCTCATCAGTCATCATCTCTTCCCTGACCTCCTCCCTCCTAACAGCACCCGGAGTGTCAGAATCTTCTCTCTCATTAGCCTCCTTCAAGTCATGGTGCTCACCATCTTCAAAATTAACAAAGACCACAACAAGGACATAATGGGAAGTATACCTTAAATGAAAGTAATACAGCAGTCTTAGAGGGGGGAAAAGAATAGCTATTTCAGCACTCTGTAAAATATTCAATCATCATTGGTTCATTACCAGATTTAGCACAACCAGGAAGGAACTGAGCGTTACGAGAACTCTGATCGTCCTCAGCTTGTGCACGACGAACAACTGCATCATGTGCTCCATCAGATTCATTGCTCCAATTTTTTATAACATAAAAACATGAACAAAAGATCCAATCGAAATTCTATCCATACTTTATATGACCAAAAATAGCATTTTGATGAGAAAACCTGAGCAAAGAAAATTCACCCAACTGTGCTGAAATGGTAAATCTTATATCATGTGCTTTCATTTTTTGCTTTGAACAACATGCCCCAAAAATCCATAAGCTTATTCATCAAGGATTATCCAAACAAACAGTCAAAACATAGATGGATGAAGTGCACATGTAAAATTCCCTAGCTATCCCAAGAACAATAAATTGATTCAGGTCCACTGCTCGAGTGCCTAGGTTCTACCCTCTGATTCTCTCGACCTATGTACCCAAACTTCTCTTTCAAGAGGTCCTCCTCTCGCTGCTCACCTTTGATAACTGCATTTCATAAGCTATGACTAGACGGTAACCTAATAGAAGAGATCTCAATGATTCTCACATTAATCGCTAGTCTAACCTCCTTGAAAATATCAATTGAATTTCTTTCTCTTCCAATCGGTGTTTCATCTCCCCATTCCCCTTTCGTGTCAAAGCACCAACCACCAGGTCACCACCTATGCCTGTCGCTCTAAATGGTGCTGGAGGCCTGGATGACGAACTAAAAGTGTACCAAACACAAATAAGATGGAGCAAAAACAATCACCGCAATAACACGATCAATTCACCAAACATTCACATCGACCCTAGGCAAATCAGAACTACGATAAACAAACTCAAATCTCATTTCCGTCCTCTCCACCGCTTTCAGACCCAACGCTTTGAGAAAACTACAAGGCTCTACTTCCACATTGAATCCACATTTTCGTTTTCGCTCTCATTCTCGCACATATTCATGCTAACCAATCACAAGTCAGAAATCAGAACACACATCATCCACACAAATGAAACACAACAAATCATCAACTCAATCAAATCAAATATCGTCAAAGAGATCCGAACTCGGTAGAAGGTCCGGAGGCACGAATTGTGTGCAGTAAGATCGAAGAGGCTCCTCTCCAAACGCCGCTTGAATGATCGCGAACTGCTTGAATGTCCTGCTCATAAGTGGCCGCCTAATCATCGGGAATCCGAACCAAGCGGCGCCGGAGCCACCAGGTGTAGGGTTTCCAGCGACGGCGCCGCCGTCATTGGGGTTAGGGTTTGGGGTTTGCATTGGTGGAGAAAATCGCTGTCGGATTCAGACAATTTGGATTTGTTTAAGAGGAGAGGAAATGATGTGTTGTGAACAGCTGGTGATTTGGTGTGGGGGGTTTTATAGTGGGGTTTCTGCGTGAAGTGCACGAGGTTTTTCGTTGTTTTGGTTTTTGGGTGTTTTCGTTGGTGGCAGGGCGGGGTATTCAATGATCCATTTTTGCTAATTTTAGATTTTTATTTTCCTTCTTATGATCTCAAAAAATTAATGCCTTTCGTTTTTTTTTAAGATATCAGCGACTTTTTATAGGTATTTTTTGAACTTTTAATTACACTCTATTTTAATTTATTCTCATTATGATTTATAATATTATTTTTTTCTTAAATATAATTATTACATCTAAAATTCAATTCCCTGCAATTTAGTACTCCCTTCGTCCCACAAAGGTTGTAACGGATTGACTTGGCACATGTGTCAAAACAAAATTTGACACGCGTACAAACTAATTTTTTTATAAACTTATTGTGAAACATCAATGATTGTGTAAGTTACAAACTTCAACCTAATATATATTGCGGGACGGTTAGACATGATTTAAAATAAAACTAAGGTTGTATTCATACGTATAGAATAATACAGAATACGTATATATTGCATTTTTATGGAACGGATGGAGTATTATTTTTAAATCTAATACTGACTTTTCTTGCCACCACCATGATACCAAGTTCCTGAACATCGTCACCATCCTCGACACCACAACCACAATAGCAAGATGATGTACTAATTGTTAAAGATGACTTATTGATTCACACGTGTTGACGTTTTGATTCCCACATGTTGACATATTGTTTCTCATCGCCAACGTCTTTATTCTCACATGTGTGTATTGATTGTTGAGATATTGATCTTCATATGTTGACGTACTGATTCCCACAATCAACACCTTTATTCACATAAGTTGATGTTTTGATTGTTGATTGCTGCATGGTAAGCATTGAAACACTCCTAAGATGTGCAACTATTGGCGCCACCATCTTTTTTCATAGTCGACTTATTGATGCGTTTCAATCAAACTCATTCCAAGGATCCGAGTGATGAGTACAACCGAAAGAAAACAATCCAAACTAGATCTGTTTTCGATTTCGAATGGGATCTAGGAGCATGAAACAAGCTTCGTTCGAAGAACAAATAAGACTCGAGGGTCTTTGACATACCGTGAACAAGTTGGAATCAGATCGTGAGATATTTGCGTATGACAATCTTGAGATGACGATGAAAGCCTCGATGAAGACCAAACGAAGGGAAGTTCTCCGGTGGAGACGTCGTCGGAAGAACACGAAGGGGCCAACGATAGTTGAGGAAGGAACCCGATGGCTGAGGTGTTTTGAACAATTTGATACATGATCACAATTTTATCGAGACACAAAAAATACCATCATATAAGCTATGATTGATATATGAAAGAAAAAAACTACCTAAAATGCATGATCAATATATTCAAAAGAAAGGAAATGATTAATGATGTAATTTTCAAAACAAGCAAATTGAGATTTGATTTTCAAAAATAAAATAAAGAAATTGACAATGTGGTATTTTGATGGAAAAAAAAGTGAGATAGTTAGTAGATATTAATTTAGTTGAATGATATCTTCCGATAATTTTTTCAAAATATACAATTTCAATGATTAAAAAATCGTAAAAAGAAACTCGACACACATATAAAGTTACAACTTAAATCGAATGATTACAATTATATGGAGGTAGAAGGAATACTATTAAATCTTTCCTTAAAAAAACTATTAAATTATCATTGCTTTTGTTTATCACATGTTATCAAAACCAATTAATTATTTCTCTCCTTTTTACTTTTTAAAAGTTAATCTAATCTAATCTAATATATGTCGTATTACCAAGTTGTTTTTAAGCGCGTCAAACCGCGGCAAACAATTTTGATAGCAAACGATATGATGGGGTATTATTGTCATATAAAAATTTTAATGGATAATCAAATAATTTATTTTATTTAAATTAAAAGAATCTTATCCAATTAGTTTATGACCTTTGATTATGAATGAAACGATTGAGATTAAATTTTGACGATATTAAATTAACCTAACTATTTGATCAAAAGTTAAAAAAATCTTAACAATCATATCAATAATTACAATAAAAAGTTAATATCTCAAATTTAACATAAATATTTGGATCAAATCAAAAATACATAATAAATATATATGCAAATTTTTTTACAAAGAAATAATTATAAGAAATAATAATAGTTTTATATATAAAAATATCTTTTAGTATAATAAAATAATAACTTTTGATAGATTTTATCAAAAAAAAAATATCACATTCAATATACATTAATTGATATAGGTAAGTTTAATACTATTTGTTTATATTATCTTTATTCATCTCGTGCAGCGCACGGATCAATATTCTAGTATATAACATATTACCGAGTCTCTTTTAAATGACAAACGACAAATGGTATGACAGAAAATTATTGTCATTTAAAAATTTTAATGTATAATCAAGCAATTTAATTATATTTAAATTAAGAGAAACTTATCCAATTAATTCATGACCTTTGATTATGAATTGAACGATCGAGATTAAATTTGAACGATATTATATATATCGTATTACCTATTCTCTTTTAAGCGACAAACGACATTATAGTGTATTATTGTTATTTAAAAATTTTCATGGATAATCAAATAATTTCATTTTATTTAAACTAACATAATCTTGTCAAATTAATTTATGATCTTTGATTATGAATTGAACCATCGAGATTAAATTTTGACGATATTAAATTTAAGCTAATTATTTGATCAAAATTTAAAAAAAATGTGAACAATCATATCTATAATCGCAAATGAAAATTACCAAGAAGTGGTGTTTATTTATCAAAATTACCAAGAGGTGTTACCACACTCTTTTAATTTCCAAATGGTGTATTTTTTAAAATTTTAATCTCATACTTTCCAAAATACCCTTACCTTCCCATTTAAAGCAGTCAATCAAATCTTAATTATTTCAGTAAATCAACCGCAAATCTTTCCTCTTTCCCAAAACAAGTCGATCTCTATCTCTTCTCCTTCTCCCCTTTTCTCTTTCTTTCACCTGCAACCATGTTTGAGTTTCATAAAACTTTATGGAACTATTCTAATGTTTGATTAATTCTCCAAATTCTCAAAAGAGAGTTGTTTCACATAAGTTTCTATATCACATGATTTTCCTTTGTATGGATGTAGTTTTTTGAACAATCCGAGGGAAGAAACTACTTAGGAAAAATTTGTTCCATCTCAACATAGTTGGAGTACTGTCATGCTAATTAGTGACAGCGAAGTCAATGATGTCTTCTACCTCGAAAATAAGACAACGACACTAAGGACGGTGTCATTCTCGCGTCCTCGTAGCCCATATAACGGGGCGTCGTTTGATTTCATGGGCGTACTGTTGCACTGAAGGTGATGATGGTTAGACTTTTATGCGCACTGTTGCAAGAAAATAGTGCACTAAAAATATTGTAATGTCGTTGATTTTAAGTTCGCTGTATTGGGTAAGTGTTCCGTTCTTAAAGACGTCACAATTGATCGTTTTAAAACAACGTATTAAATACTCACGACGAGGCACTGAGTGCTCCAACAACAGTAACGATAAGGACAACGCACTGAATAGTCATGGTGAGGCACTGAATGTCCCGATAGCAATGACGAAGGCGATGACAACGACGACGAAGGCGTTAGAGAGACGACAACGAACAGTTTTGGCAATAACAGATGACTGAGGGGAAAAATTAGGTCATAAAATTTGAATATTTTATTTCTTTTGAAGATTTGTTATTAATGTAAATGACTAATGAAATATTCATATTTTGTTTTTGGATGAAAGGCTAGCATTGGGACTTTAGTGTTTTAGTGATTGATTGTTAATTAAAAAAAAATTGTTACACCAATTTGCAATAAAACTCTTTTTGTAGCATTTTTCCGTAATTCTCTCTAATTATAATTAAAAATTAATATCTCAAATTTAATATAAAATATTTGGATCAAATAAAAAATATATAATAATTATATATGTAAAATTTTTCACAAAGAAATAATCTAATCTAATGTAATCTCATGCAGCACATGAGTTAGTATTTTAGTTTTCAATAATAATTATAATAATCACACTCTTTCGAAATAGTTATATTTGGTTTTTTTTCCTAAAAGGCCGAAGGATATGACATATCCATCGTAAGGTGTGAAAATTGAAAATTTTTATGCATTCGTTTTCGCTCTAAGAATATTAAAATTAATAGAATAATAAAAATAAGAGTCGAATCCATAAAAACAATAATAATATTATTTATTTTATTTATTGTCTAGTAAAAAGAACCACTTTTCCACTTTTGTATTGATCGCCATACCCAATCAACTTGGTGTGGATTGTATATAACATAGAGGGTGTATTTTTTTTTTTTGTTAAACCATTCGTTCTTGACAAAGAAAGATCGTTATGAGAAATCATGTTTTTTAGTTGAATGTATTGTCTAGTACAATCTGAACTCAAAACATTGTAAAGAGAAATTGAGTTTTGTTAAGGTCGGAAAAAATTGATAAGGAGAAATAAGATTTATTGAAACACCTATAATTTTTTTTATGTTTTCTAGGAGGCGTAATTTTCCTTATAATTAGAAATCTATGAGTTGTATCGAAAAGAATTAACTCTTCCTTTCCTTCTGTTGTTGTTTGAAAAAAAAAATTATTACAAATATTATAATTGCCATTTTTTCAATATTGGATCAAAAAAATATGATTATATTCAAATTAATATTGCATTATAATTTTACATGTTTTTTTTATAAATATACATAACATAATTTTTAACATGAAATAATACTCCACGAGTTAAAAACTCTACAGAAATCATCTTTCTCACCAAACTTTACATTTTTTGATCGAGGATTTTATATGTTATACATTTTCAACCGCCGCTATGTGTAACAAGCGTCTCGCTTCAAACGATACCAAAGAAAACAAACGACTCAACAAAGACCAGAACAAGAAGTCAAGAAGCACTGCTTTACCTCAAAACGGAGGGAAAAACAACATAAACCCTAAACCCCCCTTTCACCTTTCCTCACTCTATCCCCCCTTCAAATCCTCCCACTTCTCTCCCACAACTCTCCTCTGAATGCTCAGCAATGGCGTAAACTGCCCTCACCGCCTTCCACCTTCACCTCTCTCCTCCTCGCACTGCTTTCCCCCTCAACGAGCTCCCATGGCGAGGCTTCTTCGACACGGTTTCATGTTCAAGCGCTCGCTGTTCGAGCCGCGGGTAAGGGGAAAAGCTGTTGTATATGTGGAGCTGAAGTTTTTGGTCGTGGCTACATGTCTATATAGGGTTTGAATCGATTGATATGTGTTGAGGGTTTAGGTGTGTGGTTTTGGGGACCACAGCATGGGCAGGGTATTGGGGACCTGAAAATCGGGGCTATTTGTAGACGTCTGGGGTTATAAATAATGCGGGTGTTTTATAGGACGGTAACGTGTTGCGTGATTTTGAGTTCTCGGGTGTGGATAGTTGTGGGAATGATATGAGCACATGTGAAAGTTGGTCCAGTTGTGTGAGACTTGTGCTCTGATGGTGTTTGGGAACATGAAATTACAACCTGAGTTGGTGGCAAATGGCGATGAGTGGAGAGATCGTTGACGAGGTTTAAAGTGTAGTGAGGTTTTTATGTACTCCTGTTGGGGGAAGAAGTGAACTGTTTTTGGAGCTCATAAGTGGTTGAATTGAATGGCACTTGATATGTTTACGAACCATCGGTTGGTTTGATTTTTTGGTAAAGTTGGTTTGGTGGAGATAATGGCACTAGGTCATGGATTTGCAAGCATGAATTTCGTGTGTGTATGTTGGACATATCCTTCTGCTTAGGTTGACACAATTCCGAGAGCTGCTTCTGTGAGTTTTCAGTGTCTGTTCATTCTTGTAGTCTTCCTTTAGGCTATAATGGGGGAGCTTGCATTACTTTGCCCTGTTTGTAGTGTGATGTACTCTGTCATCTGCTTCTCATTTCATTCGATTTACCGTCCCTTTTTTATTGCAGAGATGTAGAGCAGGGGACTTGAGAGTATGGTGCCAATCTTCCAATTTCTCTTCTAAAGGTACAAATATCTCACCCAGTTAGATGTTTGTTAAGCATGTTTGGTGAAGACCTTTGAATTCTGTTTCTGTTGTAGATTTTAGTGTTTTTTCTCCGTATAGATTGGAAGTAAAAGATCAAATATGCAGAAAATCAACATGGTATTGTGTATAACATAGGGGAATAACGAAAAGTGATGAATTTTTTACATTTGCAATCAAACTCATATATTTTAATGCATAACTCCAACAGTTATGAGGCATATATTCTTGCTTTATGCAATCTTTTATGAACATATGATTACTTGAAATGGTTTCATTCCTCATCGGTGGCATGCTGCTTTCCCTTTGAGACCAATTTATGGCTTTGATTGGACTTTCCTCATGTCTTTTCATCGAGAAAAGCTGCTTATACTTGCTTCTTCTTTTTGTTTCTGAAGGTAAAAAGAAATCCAAGGTTAATGAAAGTGATTACAGTGATAAAAATGCGTCCAAGAGAGATCTAGCGTTGCAAGCGGCTATAGACCAGATTACTGCATCTTTTGGCAAGGGATCCATCATGTGGCTTGGTCGGACAGCCACTCCTAGGCATGTCCCTGTGGTGTCCACTGGATCATTTGGTTTGGACATTGCGTTGGGTGTTGGTGGTTTTCCAAAGGTATCTGATAGTAATTTTTAGACCTTGCCAGATGTATTTCAGCATGTTCTGGCTATAATTGTAGCAGCTAGTCGCTGTCATGTCTGGAAATGTAGTGTCTGAAATGCGTTTTTTTTTCTTTGTTTTATTTGTTCACTCCTATAGTAGCACTGTGGCAGTGCTAATCACTTCATCCGCTAGTGCTAACAGCATTAAGATGTGCAAATATGTAATTTGAATTTTCCTTTACCATTTTATCTGACAATTATAACCTGTTTATATACATATATGTTCTTTCAGGGGCGTGTTGTTGAGATATTTGGCCCCGAGGCTTCTGGGAAAACTACTCTTGCACTTCATGTAATTGCCGAAGCACAGAAACAAGGAGGTGGGCGTAGTTGCTTTATCTTTGTAACTTAAGCTTCTGCCAGGGAAATTCTGTAGTACAGATTTAGGTCTTTTTTATCAACCTGGTCTTGTTTGTGCTAATGAAACAATCATGCCATGCTCCGTGCTCCCTAATGCATGCATTACATATGGCTCAGGTAGACATAGAGGAAACTCGAGCATCTTGCTAGAGCTCTTAGCATAAATATATCCTCTAGCAGGCAAGAGTGTGTGAAATATACATGCCATCGTGACCAGGCTTACAAGGCGTGTGCAACTACCCACATCTAAGTTCTTAGTTTTTTAGTTTGCAACACACATGTTGCATTTGTCAATTTTATTCATGTAGGCTTTTTCTTTTGGCTTCATGTTTGCAGGTTATTGCGCGTTTATTGATGCTGAGCATGCTCTTGACCCATCTCTTGCTGAAACTATTGGAGTAAATACTCAAAATCTGCTCCTTTCACAGCCAGATTGTGGTGAACAAGCTCTTAGCCTTGTGGATACGCTTGTTAGAAGTGGATCAGTTGATGTTGTTGTAGTTGATAGTGTAAGTTGCTCGATTGCTTCTGCCAAGTATCTTTCGGAGGCTTTCTGTGGTGTGGATCATTTGTCCCTTTTTAATTGTTGTCAATGACTTACTGATGCGCAGTTTAATTGTCCCCACGGGCATATTTTCTGTTGTGAACTTTGTATATTCAGCTAATAGAAATAAATCGGTCACCAAGTTGTCAATCAAATGATAAATCACTTCCCTGGAAATTAGCCTCTAGCACCACTCTGGTTTTCCTGGCAAACTAACTCGCATGTGACATCAACCACTTTTGACTAAGTATTTCTCTTGATGTTCTGCAACTTGTACTATGTGCTGGTATCTTAAAGAATTTGTATTGTTTCTTCATCTATGGTTGAAATGAAAACTAGTGCAACTTTTATTGGAGCTTTTCCACGGCTCTAAGCTTTTCACCTGCGATTGCAGGTGGCTGCATTGGTACCTAAAGGTGAACTCGATGGTGAAATGGGTGATGCGCACATGGCGATGCAGGCCAGACTAATGAGCCAGGCTCTGCGTAAATTGAGCCATTCGCTCTCCCTGTCGCAATGCATTTTGATATTCATTAATCAGGTTCAGATTTCGGATTCATTATCTTTTCAAATTCATCGACGTTTGCCATTATGCATATAATGATTGCTCTTTGAGTTGGTCTGTACCCTTTTTATTGTAAATTACAGATGCAATTTTTTCTTGCAAACCCAAGCTCTTATTATGTCAGCTTTTGCTCAGGTCAGGGCAAAACTGTCCACTTTTGGATTTGGCGGTCCAACTGAAGTAACTTGTGGAGGCAATGCCTTGAAGTTCTATGCCTCTATACGCCTAAATATTAAGAGGATTGGATTTGTTAAGAAGGGAGAAGAGGTATTCTCTTTGGTCTATAATGTTCTTTCAGTGTTCGAATGACTGTTGGCAAGGAATTTCTTGTGCTCATTTTCATGTGGTTGATTGAGATCGAATCAACATCTCACAAGATCTCTTCTTTGTGCAGACCATAGGAAGTCAAGTTCTTGTGAAAGTTGTGAAGAACAAGCTTGCCCCTCCATTTAAGACCGCTGAGTTTGAGCTTGTGTTTGGCAGGGGAATTTCGCGTGAATCGGAGATCATAGAAATGGGAGTGAAGCATAAATTCATTACAAAAAATGGCTCCTTTTACCATCTAAAGGGTCAGTCTTATCATGGGAAGGAGAATTTCAGACATCATCTGCTTGAGGATGTTGCCACAAGAGAAGAACTCTTGGCAGCTCTTAAAGACAAATTACTCTATGCGAACGGAGTTGATGAAAAGGATCCAGATTCTGTGAGTGATGAACCCTTGGAAGAAACAGAGGAGCCCTTAGAGGAGATCATCTCCTCGGAGACTACTGATGAAGAAGCCATAGCCGTTGAGGTGTAAGAATGTGAGAAGAGATAAGGCGAGAAGCTGCCACACTTCGTTCCCTTGGCTTTCTCGGATAACATGTCAAGCTTGCAGCTTCTGAGTCGCATTTGGTTGCTCTGGACATGAAGTGAACGGTGGTCAGAACTCAGGTGTTGGGATGAATTTTTTTGAATGTGTCAAGTTTCATGTGCCATTAGTAACTACTGTGGAAGGCTCTGCGAAACAATGAAACTTCATTGGGCTTATCACTGCATATATCCGGCGATGCAACGGTTGAAGCGTATTGATGATCTGTATCCTATGGTCAGCTGCAAGAGAATTTTCTCTTTGCAGAAGTTTTGCAAAACATTTTCTGTAGCATTTAGGATCGGCTTTTCGACTGATGTTTCCAGTGAAATTTAACGCTTGGTCTATCTGTAGTTGAATGAGCACTAATGTTCCATTGTAATTTAAACATTTTCCCATATGCGAAGGTCTGTGACCTAAAGTGTTTATATGCAATTTGATTTGCATGGAATGATCGTTTTGGTGATTTTGAGATTACCTACATCATTAGGTTTTGATGATTTTGAGATTATATAGATCATTAGGTTTTCAACGTAAAATCTAATTCTTCACTCAGTTATTGTCAATTGTATGTTTGTTATACATAAAAAGTCCTTGTCTTACATTATAATCTTTGCCTCAACAGCATCGATTGATCGAATAACTAAAAACTTGATTTTTCTTAAATAGATCTCGAATATAAGTGGTGTGTTGACTCGGTATGGGTGAAGAAAAAGGCTGGTTTGTTTGGCGTGAATCTCAATAAGTGTTTTATCGTGTGTCGAAAAAGAGAAGAAAAGGTCGAATGGCGAAATCCAAAACCTAAAATCAACCCGTGGGGGCACTTCAAAACCCTCGCCGGGCGCTTGCGTCTCTCAGCTTGTACCTTTTCCCTTCCAAATCACACCATCTCCGTCACTCCTCTCATCGCCGGCGCTTGCCGTCTCCGTCCCTTCATCTCACACAACTCATCGCTTGTAGACGGCTGCTTCTCTGTTGATATTCTTAACTGAGTGGCAATGGCGGCTCCGGCTACTTCTTTCAGTGGCAACATGAAGGTAAATGCCACTCTGCCCTTGTTTATTGTTGCTAATTGTGCATTGATTTCGACATTTTTTGTTGGGTGATGGCTTGGCGATGCTTGGGTGATTGCTGCCCATGAACTGTTTGTTGAAATGCCCGAATGGAGTGTTACTTGGGCTACTTCCCCGCCGATGTCTTGAGCCAGTTCTTTTTGTGTGATTAGTCATGTGGGGTTCGCTTTTTTGTTAGTTGGGGTTCGTGTCTGGATGGAAAGGAGAGAAATGTTGTAACTCGAATCAAGCATCCGGGCTCTGGTTGCCATTTTGTGTATCAATTACTTGGAAGTATGATCTATAGGCGTGCGTGACGTTTTGGTAGCTCAATGTCTTTTGAAAGGTTCATCTTCCCTTGGGCATTGCATAGAGCGATTGGGGATGGTATATATATACCTGCTCTATGTGCTTTGTGAGAGTAAGTAGAAAATCACTTAATGTACAGGACGATGTGAAGATATCATGAGTGTGTGAGTGGCTTGATTCGACAATAAGAGGAAGAGTTATGCGATAGTTTTGAGCTAGGAGATAATTCTAAGGATTAAGTTATATTCGGGCTCCACTTTGCGTTAAATACTTGGTCTAAGGGTTAAAAGCGTATAGCATGTCAGGCAGAGTTGCACACTAGGAAAAAAAGGGGTATTTGGTTGTTTTTCATTTGCTCAAGTATGACAGCCTTTTCTTGATCTCTATTGTTCTTCATTGTTTTCTGCCTTGTTTCATCATCAATTGCTTTTTCATGGAATCTCCTGGGCTCTTTCGTGTGGTAAGTTGTGAGTCTATAATTGAGATCTCGTGACAATCTTGTGATATGATTTTGCAGAAAGCCCTTGCAGGCCTGAGACGTATTGATCTTGAAGGTCTTAGATGGAGGATATTTGATGCAAAAGGCCAGGTAAGATGCTGCTGCAGGTTTTTCTTTTCTATATGTTTTTTGTTTGGAAGTTTTCTGAGCTTATTTTCAAGCTAGACTGTCATCTTGTTTTGGTGCTCTTTTTCATGTTTGCATATCAGATTGATGTGTAGCTTCCACATTGTCTTCTATAAAGTTTCTATTGCTTTAATCTGTAGGTCCTCGGAAGGTTAGCCTCTCAAATTTCTACGGTGCTTCAGGGGAAGGATAAGCTGACTTATGCTCCTTATCGTGATGATGGGGACATGTGCATTGTTGTTAATGCAAAGCATGTCTGTGTGACAGGAAGAAACTTACGAATAAATTTTACCGCTGGCACACTGGGTAAGTCTTTCGTTGTAGTTTCATATGGAACACTATGAACATTCGATTTAATTAAATAGATCCCTATTTCTTGGACTCCTGTACACCTCTATTTTGTCACTACTGATCAATTATAGTCGATCCGGATTACTTATTCACTATTCTTCAGATATGTGGGGAACCTCAAGAAACGAAGTTTGAAGGATCAAATGGCAAAGGATCCTACTGAAGCGATTCGCAAAGCTGTCATGCGCATGCTCCCTCGGAACAAGCTACGTGATGTAAGTGTTGATGCATGCCATTCAGTTTCTTTCCATGTTGTAAAGTTCAAGCGAGTATTTATATCTTGATCTAACCATGTCTATGACCAGATTCAAGCCCCCCAGTCCATTTCTTATTTCTTTGTTCTATGTGATAGCTGCATTTACATACACACTGTGTTATCAAATACATCAGACAACAAAGCTTTAGCAATGGCTTGGTATCTCTTTTTAACTGCCACTTTGGTTGAACTTGCTGATTTTTCAGGACAGGGATCGGAAACTGAGGATATTTGCTGATGGGGAACATTCATTTGGAGATAAGGGACCTGAGGCTTATATCATACCTCCTCGAATGGTACGGGAGATGCGCCCTCATGCAAGGCGTGCATTGATTCGTGCACAGAAACGCGCAGAACAACAAGAGCAAGGTGTTGAACCTGTAAAGAAAAGCGAAAGAAAGGGGGAAGACAAGGTTGATGTGATCGCATAGGATGATGGAGGGCAAATGAGGTAACAAAGTTCTCTAATGGTCTCTTGTTTCTATAGTCTCCATGGTTTGCTGCTGCTGTTGATAAGAGTGGATCAGTTTTTTGGTGTTTTCTTGCTTTCTCTTGGAATTATTGGTATTCCTGAGTTACCAGTAGTTCTTCTCAAACTCATGTCTCCTTTATGAAATCAAAGAAATATAAGAACAAAGATCTTCCTATGGATCTGAGTAATGCTGAGATGTGTAATTTCAATAAACTTTACTCATTTGTAACTTTGTTATTTTACTATCTTTCACTTTTACCATCCATGATAGCTCTACTGGTCCAGTTCTTTCACTATCTTCCTATTCCTGGAATCTAAAATCCCTTCTTACTCATGTTTTTGGCCAATTTGCGTCTCAATGGCAAGTTTCTGTATACAATCATCGTTCTATAATTCTCTATGAATAACCATTCTGATGAACTATGAGTCATCACTATCAGCTATATTCGTTCTTGCTATCATAGTTCAACATTCTCAGTCATGAAACCGATGATAATTCTTTTCCTTCTTCATGTTGCGAACGACTATTTTTCTAAGTTATGATATTTGATTGAACGAATTCCATATCCTTATGGTGTAGTATTCTAAACTGCTGCAAAATCCTCTTCCTTTATTCTTCCCATCTTTGCCTAATCGAAAATTCTTGGTCCTGGTGATATTATCATCTTGGGATCGAAGCTCGCCAGCCTCATCTGGAACCTGCCCCATTCAGACCCAAAATGAATCCTCCATCCATCCTTGTTCTGAAAATATGGAAGGTATTGCTTAACCTTTATGCCCTTGTCCTTGCAGAACTGCAGCGTTGCTTTGTTTTGATTCTCACATGCCTCCCAATTGTCAAAACCACTCGAATGCAGCAATTCTAGGGTATAGAACACGTCTTCCTCCGGTGTAACCATGGATATCCGGTTATCCCACCTGACCACCATAATAACATAAAAATTTTAAGATTTTAAACTATAGGATAAGGTACATCGAAATAGATAGAACATTCCTAAAAGTTTTATTAAGACCTCTGAAAAGACATACTTGTTTCGTAGCATAGGATATAGAAGGAAGGGTCCTATGGCCTTCGAGGGATCATTGAGAATGCTGACAAACACCTCTGAACTAAACTCCGAAATACGAGATCCTGGAAGGAAGATGTTGAGCCATGGATGTGGAACTTCCCATAGTCCTCTGGATCTAAGCTCAAGCTCCCCTTTTCGGACTCTGTCTAGGAACTCCAGGAATGTAAGATCTTTCGTGAAACTAAATTTGGGAAGATAGCTCAACCGTTCTAGCAGAGCTTCAAGTTCCTGGATACAATATATAGGATGAGTTAAAGCCGCCAATGTATATGCCAATAATCTGTCCAAGTAATATTCTTTCTATGACTAATCGTGCATAAGATCTTTGATCTTAAAATGAAGAACTAAGAAATGCATTGGTAAACCATCCAGTTTTATTCTATATGTTGTCATTGTTGTAGTTTTAGTTGATCTTATACCTCGTCGATGCCACTGCTGGAGTCGTCATAGTACTTGGCGACTTCTAAGCAGTAAAGGAAGCCGTTTGGGACAGTGAGGGAATTTATCCTGTATACATCAGATGACGATGAGGAGGAAGATCTCCAGTTGTTGGGGGTAGTTTGGTGCATGATGAGAAGGCCTTCTATGTAATTTAGCCCTGTGAATACTCCTGGTTTGTCTCCATGGATGGAGATGAGGAGCTCCTGATCTCTTGTAAATGCAACAGAATCATCATACAGCATTCGAACCCATTTCACCTGTAACAGTACAGGTTAATCCAACGTTGAGTAATCTAATCGGTGTGTGTGGGTGTGAGCGCGATAGGAGCCCCGGATTAGCTTTAGTTTCTGATTAAATTGTGTGATGAGCGAAGGTTTAGAAGTTCGCCAAGGAAGCATACCCTTTTTGGAGCAGGCTGAACTGGGACTCTTGCTCTAGTGATGATTCCAAACTGGCCAAGACCTCCTAAAACCGCAAAGAAAAGCTCTGAATTTGATTTCTCAGAGCATGTCATCCGCTCCCCTTTTCCTGCCAATTTCTCGAGCAAATGGATTGATCCTATTTTAAACACTGTTATATTCGACATTTTCAAAAAATATCAAAAAAAACAATCTCTTTGTTGAAACAGATATAAGATTATGTCTGTTCTTATCGTTTTAAAATTTTACAATTGTCAGGAATATCCGGATTTAGTTTGTCTTTTTTCCTTTTTTCTTTTTTTTTTCCCCACTCTAAATTGGGCCCAAAATGTCTGCCCAAAATTTCGTTACCTATGGAAAAGGTTATATACATACCCGTGACGACATCCAACTCATAAACATGGCTAATCCGAGGACCGTAACGAAACGTCTGCCCGCTAATCCCAGCGTTAGAAAGGGTCCCACCAACAGTCAAGTAAAGATAATCAGTCCAGGAAACTGGCGCCACTCCCTCCAAACAAGCGTTCAACACATTAATCCACATTTGCTCTCCACCCACATCGACATATCCACACCTCGCTTCTCCGTTCTTATACACTCTAATCCGCCCAGTGGCATTATTCAGCGAGCACATATTGATGACCACTCCGTCTTTGGCCAATGCCTCGCCATGGATGCAGTGGTCACGACCTCTGGCTGCAATCTTAAAGGGCCTCGAGAGGCCGTAGGAGAACTTGACCAAGGAAACAATGTCTTCCACCGACGAAGGGTAGAAGACTCCGGCTGGGGTGGCACGGACGAGGTGTCCACAGTCACGCGAGACAGAGTTAGTGGCCTCGGAGTCTAGGCGTAGGCGATCAGATATGTCGACCAGGAAGTCTTTTAAGAAGTCGGGTCGTGGCTTAATGAGCTTCTCAAAGATGGGTTTGAGTTGGCTTAGGAGGAATGTTGATGGAACGAGAAAACATGAAGCCAATGAGTTGCTTGTGTTGGCCATTGCTAAATTTGCCGGGAATGGGAATTGGTGGCTGGTTTCTAAACAGAGAACCATACGAGGGAGAAAAGTTTGAGTGGAAGCGGAAAACAGTAATTATTTAGAGTAATTGCTTTATACGTTTCTGGATTTCTTGGCTAATTAAAGATCAAGTAACTGATTTCTTGGATAAGTCAAGTGAAGAAGGGTGGATTTGATGTTTCTTTAAAGTGTGGTCTTCTGGTAAGGATGAATTAGTTCAGAGATAAACAATTTTTCTTTTATCCTATATTTGTTTCAGTGGAAAGTATGCGTTTTATCGGAGTATAGAGAGACAAATGTGTTCCATGTCACCCGTGTTATGATCCTCATGTTGAACTCAAAATAACGACACATGTGAAAGGCGTTAGAGGAATCCCTTATATGAGACTCTGGAGAATCTTGTAACACTTGTTGATATAATTCTTTTTTCCTTTCTTTTACTGTCAACTGGTTTACGTAAGAAGCTTATTTTTTAAGGTCAGGTACATCTGATTGTATGTGTATGCTAAGAATTGTGTTATTCAATATGCCAGATATCCTAACAATTGTGACTCCACATGAATCTAAACGGAGCTATACAAGATTCTCGAACATGGAAACCAATGATGCTATGTACTTCGTTCTTACATTTGCTAGCAATTAATTATCTTCTTCGAAATGAATTAATTGACCTAGCATCCTTGTCCTGTGTGGTCTACGACTCTAAACTGCTGCAACATGTACTCGTGTTTCTCCGCATCTTTGCCTAATTGAAAATTCGTTGTCCTGGTGATAGGATCATCTTGGGATCGAACCTCGCCTTCCTAGTCAAAAATCTGTCCCATTTCGACCCAAAGTGATTCCGCCATCCATCTTTGTTCGCAAAGTGTGGAAGGTATTGCTTAGCCTTTATACCCTTATCCTCGCAGAACTGCAACAGTGCCTTATTTTGATTCTCGAACACCTCCCAATTCCTGAATCCGCTCGAATGCAGCAATCCTATGGCGTAGAACACGTCTTCCTCTGGTGTGATCGTAGACATGCGATCATCCCACCTGAACATAACAATAGCAATGACTGGAGAGTCCGAGTGAAGTATGGTGGGCACTCGCATATGGTGATAATTATATCATCACATCAAAACTTTGAATTTTCTTAAAAAGAAACTGAAGATAATACATTGTAAGTTATAACTTGTGAAAAATACATACTTGTTCCGTAGCATAGGATATAGAAGGAATGGTCCTGTGGCCTTCGAGGGATCATTGAGAAGGCTGGCAAAGACCTCCGAATTAAACTCCGAAATGCGAGATCCTGGTACAAAGAGGTTGAGCCACGGATGTGGAACTTCCCACAATCCTTTAGCTTCTAGCTCCAGCTCCCCTTTCCGGACTCTGTCAAGAAAATCCATGAAAGTCACATCTTTTGTGAAGCGAAATCCCGGAATGTAGCTTAACCCTTCTAGCAGCCTGTCGAATTCCTGGATGCAACGCAGAATTAGTTTGAGTCGTTGATACTAATGATAATGCTCTCAAATAGTTTTCCTTTTTTTGAATAGAAAACGTATATGAGATCAAAGTCTTCTGCTTGAGAATACTTGTTGGTTTATCCCAATGTAGGCTAAGCGAGGACCCAAGTCCAAGTAGTCAGGGTGTGTTTTAAATCTATGTGGATCGAAGTTGGCGAGTTCAAAACATACAAGTAACACATGCGTGTGGTCCTGTTTCTATGGGGTCAATCTATGTATACCTTGTCGATGTCACACCAGCTGGAGTCGTCGTAGTACTTGACGACTTCTAAGCAGTAGGTGATGCCGCTTGGTACAGTGAGGGAAGTGATCCTGGATACATCTGATGACGAAAAGAAGGAGGATCTCCAGTTGTTGGGAGAGTTTTGCTGCATGATAAGAGAGCCTTCTATGTAATTTAGCCCTGTGAGTACTCCTTTTTTGTCTCCATGGATGGATATCAGGAGCTCTTGATCTCTTGTGAATGCAGCAAAATCATCATATAGCATTCGCACCCATTTCACCTGTACGGTTTTAGAGGTTTTAGTCCACATATATACGCCCTGTGCACATCCACTAGATGGAAGCATGGGTTTCCTCGGTGATAATGAAATTCCGTGCCGCCGCATAATGCTTTAATTTATGACGAAAAGATATGAAAAGTTAGTTAGCGCGCGTATTCCATGATGGAATGTTCGCAAGGTAACATACTCTTCTCGGCGCAGGCTGAACAGCGATTCTTGCTCTAGTGATGATCCCAAACTGGCCAAGACCTCCTAAAACGGCAAAGAAAAGCTCCGAATTCAATTTCTTGGAGCATGTCTTTGATTCTCCTCTTCCTGCAAATCATAATCAAATATCACCATAATTGTTAACTAAGAATCAGAACCAATTCATGTTGCAAATGTATCTTTGATTACTTTAGCTATCAAGTAAATTGATACTATTACGACTCATTCGAGCTCATTTCAACCGCATAATTAACTGTATAACTTTGACTTTATGTCTGATTTTTTAAATGCCTAAGTATTTGGAGAGAAGTTCTCTTTCTAAACTTAAAATTGCACCAGTTAACCCAACCTAACGACCTAGCCATATTTTCTATCGACTCGGTCAAACGGATCTTAAATTCCAAAGTTGAAGGAGAGTCTGTACCAGTGACGACATCCAACTCATAGACATTGCTAATCTGAGGGCCATAACGAAATGTCTGCCCGCTAATCCCAGCGTTAGAAAGCGTCCCACCAATAGTCAAGTAAAGATAATCAGTCCACGAAACTGGCGCCACCCCTTCCTCCAAACAAGCCTTCAACACATCAATCCACATTTGCTCTCCACCCACGTCGACATATCCACAACCCATTCCCTCATTGTTATACACCCTAATCCTCTCATTTGCGCCGTTATTCAGGGAGCACATGTCTATTACCACTCCGTTCCTGGCCAATGCCTGGCCACGAACGGAGTGACCACGGCCTCTCGCCGCTATCTTAAATGACGACGAGAGACCGTAAGAGAACTTGACCAAGGACACAATGTCTTGGACTTTGGAAGGGTAGAAGACTCCGGCCGGGGTGACACGGACGAGATGGCCGAAGTCACCCGAGACCGAGTTGACTGCTTCGGAGTCGAGGCGGAGCCGGGCTGATATGTCTAGAGGAAGCTCATGTTTGGAGGGGACAAATAGGTGATCGGTCCATGGCTTGATGAGTTTGTTGAAGAAGGATTTGAGGAGGCGTAGGAGGAATGATAGCGTGAGGAAAAATGAAGGGAATGTGTAGCCTGTTTTCTTCGCCATTGCGAGGGAATGGGAAGGAATGGGATTGGCGGCGAGAGTATAAATAGAAGTGGGGAAATTGAAGGAGAGAATCTTGGTGGGAAGAAGGGAAGATTTTTGGGGTCCTATTAGATCTCGTCATTTTTTGTTGCATAATGTTTTGGTACGCGTACGTCCTTTTCTACAAAAATTATGATCCTCGCCGACCCTTTTGAATTTTGATATCACCCATTTTCTCAAAATATATATTTTCTCGTTCAAATATGAACATCATTGTAAATATCATTATTTAATAAGTATATTGTTTTTATTAAATAATATTTGATAATTTTATAACACATCATTTTTTTGATAATTATTCATTTTAAATATATAAATTATTATTATTATTATTATTATTATTATTATTATTGTTATTATTATTATTATGATGATGATGATGATGATGTCCTCTCAATTTTTCTGTAGATTTTTTGGTACTGCGACAGTATTCACTTCCTGCTTTGCGTCATACCGCTCTTGCGCTTCAAACCCAATACGTCATACCGCTCACTCCCTGGTATACTCTTTGCAGGTTTTAGAATATTAATGCAGTATGGCCCCTCGTAGATTGCCATCCCGATTTCTTATAACATTATCGGTCAGTTTGCGGATCAATGTGGGACGTTCTATAGATCCTGTGAATCTATGTATATAAGGTATAAGAGAATATGTCTCTGTTTCATATCAACATCAGTATATTTTTCAGCAGGTAGATGTATTTATTAAAATAACAGATCACGAAAAATTCTTGCGGACATGCACAAGTAGTACGTGGAAACATAAATTTCATTCTCAAAACCAATTTCCTCTAACGAAATGACACATGAATTAATTGTATATATTAAATGCTTTTTTTTTCCCTCCAAATCTTGCTATGAGTTTTTCGGATCTGGATTGTCTGATGTTGGAATGCAACAGCATTTGTGCTGTACTCAATCAACACCCTTGAATCTCATTAAAACCGGGAAAAAAAACCTATAAATCCTTTTGATTGTTTTTTTGTTGACTGATCACCTGAGTTGTTGCTGTTAGCAGCAAGTGATCCATTTTAGAGTTTTTCTAGTCAATAAAAAGTGTGCTGATGATGATGTCTCGAATCCGTGTTCCTGCATGATCCATTTTTCGTGTTGATCTATTCTTCGTGTTTCTATCCGCGGTGTTCATGATCCTCTCCGTGGCTTGTCCGTGTTTGTTCTTAATATAAGAAGAGGAAGAGGTAAAGGGAGAAGAGATACGGGGATGAGATGCAGAGAGGAGGAGGTGAGGTGAGAAGCAAAGAAAAAGAGAATAGTGAAAAAAGGAGATAAGGAAGGAGAGGAAAAAGAAAATACTATTCGCATATACACATTAAAACACATTGAGGGTTTAAGAATTTGTTTTAGAAATTATTATCTCTATTTTTTATTGTGAGATTCTCAATATTTTGAGTGTACCTCCTTTTGTATTTTCTCTTAGTGGATTCTTCGTCGTCGTCGACCGTCCGTGGTTTTTTTTCGCAAGGGTTTTTCCGTAAAATTCTTTGTGTCAATTTATTTTTGCGTACTTGTTATTGTTTGTATTTATAATTAATAGACCCATACATAACAAAGCGTTGAGTCTATAATGTTATGGATGTCCTAACAATGTTGTGGAGTTCATTTTTCACTTTGTTCCCGTTTTGTGATCCTTTTATTAAGGATCTTCTCCTCCCTTTCCCATGAAAGATTTTGTGTAGAATACTTTCAGCTTTTCCCTTCACTTTCTCACGTCTTCTTCATGCCTTTGTCATTCACTCATTGTATACATCATGACAGGATTCCCAGAATCTCAGTCATTTCCAATAGATTTGTTTCCCTTTTCTATGTGAACTCTCTATCACATATGAATATCATCTCCTTTATAGCTAATGTTACAATGGACATATGTCACATATCAAAAGTGGTTTAGTATACAGCTAGTTCACTACCATTTTAGGAGGAAATCGTGTTAGTCGATCGGTCCAAGAATATGGCAAATTTGGATTATGATTATGACAAAATCTAAGAAAGTTCTTTCACGTGATTCGGTTTTTTGAAGTATTGAATTTTTTTAATCCACATTTATCAACTCTGGACGTGATTAGTAAATGATTAAGCATTATACAAGTTTGGAGAGTATTCGATATGACTATTCAAAATAATGACATCCAAAATAAATAGTAATAGAATCAAAAAACGGAAATTCAAAATCAAAATTATCACATCAAATAAAAGATCAATAAAAAAAGGTCTAAGACATTTTGCCTTAATAAAACAGGAACCAAGAACTATAATTCACTTGTTTTTGGATTTCAAGTTTCTAATTCTTTGTTCGTGGGATGATTGGATTACTTGGTGGTGTGAAGTCTCGAAGGGTAAGACGGAAAAAGTAAAAAAAGGAGGACGCTAGGAGCTGACTCAATTGTATTGATCTTGGCTTGAGAGGAATCGTCGTGCGTGTCAGCAACAGTCAAGACAGTTGGTGATGGTCTTGCTAGGAGTATTTCAGTTTTCCAGGTTGAGAAAATGTAACCAGTTCGTATGAACTTTGTATATTTTGGTCCGTTGGTTGTTAATATAAGCTATATTGAATCTTGAAGATTTCGTCTCAAAATCAATTGACAATAAAAAAAATACCTCATGATTTATATATATTGTTTTTTTAAACTTCCTAGTTTCAATGTGGATAGTGTTCTTAACAAGTTAAATTTTGTTCAATATTTCTAATTCTTCATTTTGAAAAACATAGACCTATACTAAACTTTTTGGAGTTAACCAAAGAATCCAAAATAGAGATACTGAATCGAAAGTCATGCAATCAGGGCCTCATTATTCTACACGAAGACCAAATTTATGGTTCTTACGCCTTTATCAACAGATTTTGTATGTCCATGATCTGGCCTACGCGGTGTGGGAAAATGCTTTATGTATATATGGTCCAACCTTAATCAACCAATTATTGTACCATTGAATGTACGCAGCTATCACTAGGTGATTTTTCGCTCCTTCAATCTAATTAGATTGATGTGATATATAGTAGTGTAGTGTAAAAACTTGGGTGGGTTTATGTAGTTACAATATTAATCAAAGGGCAAGAATATGTTTTTTTGATTTATTCAGAAGATATCAAATCTCTGATTACATGATTAGGAAAAAAGTTTTGTATTATTAAGTCAATCTTTCGTCACACATGCTTATAAGTTACCACACAAACCTTGTATATATTCAGCCTAATACTGTCTTAGTCAATGCGATCAAAATAGGAGTATAATACAAGACCACCAACCTGGGACTAACCTTCTCATTCTTTTCTAGCTTCTTACTGTCATTCTAGTCATCTCATTGAAAAGGGTAAACTTTTCTGAGATTCATTAGGTCAATTGCCTTGAATTTATTTTTTTCTTGTACTTGAACGTTCACCTTGATGAATGCAATTTGTACTCCACAACTTTCTCAAATGAACTTAATTAAAGTTCATTATTTCTTTGTTCCAAAAGAAAAAAAAAAGTTCATTATTTCTTCCATTTAATTTCCCAATCATGCGCACATGTACGGAATCTCTTTCGCTTAACCATGGCTCCATGATTATGAATCTTACAAGCTCATCGGTCCAAGGGTCTCTTATACAGGCACTCAGCTAATATATAGCTAGACAGGATGATGTCCGTATCAGGAGACGTACATTTACGCGATCACATGATACACGTACGTCAAAATCTTAACTTTGATCGTGAAATACCAATTATTTAGTTATTTATTTTAAATTTGTGCAATGTTCTTTTGTAATGGCGATATTGTGCTGATAACATATGCATATGCGAATGTCAGTCTGTGCAATAATTCTTTTTCTTTATGCCATCAAGTGATACATGCATATTAGTTAACGGGATAATAAAGTTTGATGGTTAAGATACATGCATTGTGAGAAACAAAGTGCACATAGAATAGAAACATTAATCCATATTACTCAATTAAGGGTCCCAAATTCCTAAAAGGAGAATTGTTGTAAAGTTTAATCATATCGTCAAACAGATGATCTTTGACCTCTGGCTTTGGCGACTGATCTGGTCCTACTTTCATTCAACATGAATGATTTGAAGTTAAGAAAAAGCGGAAAGACAAAAAGGTTACTGCCTACTGGCCTTGTGTAATGGAAAGGGTAATCTTTAGAGCATGTACATAGGATGGTTAGACACAATTAAACTCCGACAAAAGAGCAACCAAACCATTTTGCAGAGCATCGGAAAATCTTGGAGGTTGAAATCCACAATGATTATCTATTATTTTATCTTCTTGATTTCTATTTTATTTTTTCATTTTTATTTATTTATTTTTTGTTTTCCTCCCAGTAAAGGTGACATTACTAATGACCTTCTATTCTCGATGCTCTTCATATTCGAGAGAATAATACTCATTTAATCCCATGAAAATTATAATTTATTAATCTGGATCAAAAATTATGGATGTAATAAATTTATATTCAATAACATTAAAAATAAGATTTATTATAGCAGATATGAGAAGAATTAATGGATGTATTGTAGCTAATTTAATATTATTCCTTATCAGATTAAAAAACGTTATAATTTGTACGAAACATCCAAAAAAATACATATTACTCCCTTCGTTCCATATTATATGCATCACTTATTTATTTGGACTGTTCAAAAATATATGTAATATACCTCATTTAATAACCTTTTCACATAAAAAATATTAAAACAATCATAATCTGTTACAGTACAACCACTTTCTTCTTTCATATTCTTACAGTAAATCCCACTAACAGTCAACAATAATTTTTTTTTATCAAATTTTATTCAAATTCAACATAAATATAAAACCGCGTGTCGATTAATATATTGTCTATAATATGAAACGAGAGGAATATAATTTTTATGAGACCAGGAAAATACTAGATTTTATAGTTAGATTAATGGTGTATTAATAGGAAAAATCATTTGAATGAGTGGTTGACACACGATTTGCCCAACACAAGCTTAGGAAAAATCCACCTTCATAATTTTCTTTTGTGTCATGAGATATTCACGTTTTCTACATGTGATAATCCGATGTGAAAGTAGGGGCTCCAGGCAGCTGCCTGCCAAGCATAAAGGAAAGCTATTGACAACTCGGCCGCTGCCTCCATTCAGTTCTGTTACGCAACCGGTAAAGTATGGAAGCAATTGCAACACTAACACATCCTTCGTGGAGAATATCGTTCTAATAACATATGAGAACACATGAGCTAATTTTACTGATCTGTATCATCATATGTAGGTATTTAGTTCTGATTATGATATCATGCTGTATGTATCGAAAAGATACATACGAAAACATTGCAGTAGTTGTATGGGACGTATTCAACGAAAATTGACGTATGAACAAAATAGATGAGGACTAATTTATCGTTTGCGATTTGGACAATTCCAATTTGGACAATTTGTTTGTGCACCGATTTGTTCACGTCTGCCCTCATTTTTTCTGGAACATTGCCATAGGAATTGAGGGACCAATCGGCAATGCACGTACTTGGATCACCATTTCCACTATTATTATTGTTGTTGGCCCGGCCCAGTATTCACTGTCAGGAAAGTGGGCCTAACAGGCCCAGTCTAGAATTCATTAGCAGCAGCAAGGCTGTACTTTCCTTTTCAGCTGGTACCCACACGTTACCATTTTGACTTTTCTCTTCTCTTATCCTTTGTCTTTTCTCTTGCATGATGATCTGTGCAACGTTACCATGTTGAATTTCAAGATTGGATTGCATATGTGACATCGAAAGTTATGTTGCAAACATTATGTTATCACCAATAACTTAACACCAATGCGTTCATTATTATGCTAGCTAGGTTAGTCTCCTGCTCGAATGAATCGAGGAAAGATGTGATCTGTTGATATACATGTGCAATTATGCAAGTTCTACCGTATAGTGAAATTTGTTAGCTTTGTTACTACTCAAAAAATGGGATCAATGTGGTTCCTTGTCGATTGATACATGCCTTCAAAACAAAATTCTCAGTCCAGTGGTTTCCATAGTTGACTTATTTTAAAATATTTTTAATGGCCTTCACACAAACACCATGTAGGCCAATCAAGTCCTATAATTATCACGACTTATTCAACGTTCACATTAAGATGCCGCACAGCAGTTGGATTATATTTATGTTACAAATACTAGTAATTTGTAGCGACTGGGAAATATGATGCAACCTCAATTGTCCCTTACTTTAAAAAAATGAAATGAGAACGATAAATGCCATTTTTTTATGTACATGTTGATAGAGACTGAGGATAAGATCTTATTTATCTGGATGGTGAGAGTGCATAATAGACACGTGCATCGCACCAATTACTCAATAACCAAACCCTGTCAAGAGAAATCAGGGTAAACCAACAACTGGATCATTATTGTGTCCATTTACAAATTGTTTGATATTATTATTCAAAATTATAAAAATTAAAATTAATATCAAAAATAAAAAAATTAATAACTAAAATCGAAATCATTTCATTGAATATAAATAGTTTTTGATAGAAAGAATCTTGAATACTCTACTCAAATATAGAAAGCAAAAAAAAAAAAACAAAGTTTTTTTAAATATTTTAATTTTCATTTCGTGTCATCCATTTCAGAGATAAGAATTGAAAATAGAAATAAAAAATCACAAATAAAAATGATATCAAACAGACCCTTGGCAACTTATATCTCCAATAAAGAAGAGTAACACAATTACTCCCTCCGTCCTAATACTTATACGGTTTGATCCAATATCAAATTTTATGTGTTGATTTTTTATGAATTTTGAAAAATAAAAAGTTCTTTTTATTAATACCGTGATATACTGTAACAGTTAAAAGATGAGTTGGTGAAGGATATTATAACAATTGTCAAATCTATATGTTAAAAGCTTAAAAAAACGTTGCATACATTTTTTTTTTAAAAAAGAAGCAAATAATATAGAACGAAGAGAGTATTATATATCATTTCAAGGAACGTTTTGGGACAAATTACTCAAAGATATATTTTTCAAGAAATAATCCCAAAAATCATATATACGAAAAAATCATTCCAAAAAATTACAATTTCAATCCAACTAATCCCTCTATCCTCTTTCTCTCTCTCATCACATCATCCCTGTACCACCACCTCTCCTGTCGTTGCCGTCACCTATTCGTCTATCCTCACCTTCCCCCCAAATCTTTCATCTCGACCACAATCATAGTGGTTGTCAATGTTTCATGACCAAATCATTCTTCAACCATAGCGGATGCTCCTTTTTATCGTCGTCGCTCACACCATCGATGTCGGATCAAGGTGAGTCACGCTGCAACTCTGCTGGTGGATGAGAGAGAATGATGCTGCTTCGACATCTCCATGGATGGATGGATCAATGGAGAAGATGAATAAGATGAAGAAGAAGATTTTGAAAATCGATTGAGGGAGGATCGATGACAGGGAAGTTTGGTATACAAACGGTTTCTTAATTGAAGATTCTAGACATCGTTTCATTTCGTTTTTCATCATGCGCAAAAAAGTTTGACGAAATGCCTTACCCGTTCTGAAACTCGGATATGTTTGTTTTGTTATATTATAGGTTTGCAGATTGTGATGCTGATGGTGGTCGGGCAAATGGGTTCTTGAATTATCATGCACAGGCGTCGCCCTATTTCAGACGAAGAACACGAGTATCAGTTTCAGGCGCTGCTCTATTTTTTTCTTCTACCGCTCTGTTTCAGACGGTCTGTTTTTGAAAGCGGTGTATTTGTGGTGTAATAGAAACAGGGCACCAATATTTATGATATAATTGTGCCGTTAATTCGACCTAAATGACCATAATCCCATCAAACCCAGTTGAATTCCTCGCACTATTTATCAAATTAAACCCTAATAATCGTTATTTCTGCTCAAAATTCACATTTCCAGATCTCAAAATCTCACCTTTGATGCCCCAACTCTATATGACTATTTGATTAAAAAGTCAATGCAAAATAGATTGTTGAAGAGATACCCTGATTGGTGAATGAGATTTTGAGGTGGGATTTGGGTAAGAACATGAAATGATGGGTTCGATTGGGTGAAAATGATGGTTGATTGGAGGATTAAAGTTCGGGATGGATTATAAAATTCAATTGGTGATTTGGAGCATAAAAAATTTGAGGTGTATATCTCTTGAGTTTGGGGAAAGTGGTGGTGATGGCGATGACGGCGCGACATCGATGGTGGTGGTGGTTTGGGGTATTGTGGTACGGGGCGAAGGCTATTGTATGTTTGGGGTATTTTTTCTTATTGTATTTTTTGAAAATATTTTTGAAAAAGTTGTATCATAGAGAAATTTTCTGTAAATAAAAACTATTTGGTCCATGTATATAAATGTTGTAATTTTAATGAAAGGGAGGGAGTAATATAAAGAATGTGAAATCATCACAATGCACCTCACTAACTCATATCTCAGCAGTTCTAATAAACCTAACTGAAAAAAACTATTTTCTTAATCAAATTTTGTAAAAATTTAACACATACATAAAACCTTATTTCGGATCAAACTGTTGTAAATAATTTGGGACAAAAGGAGTATTACCTTCGTCCTACTTAAATTATAACGATTTGACGTGACACGAAAATTTATGTGTGTGTTGATTTAATAAAGAGTAATAATTTTATCCTCGTGAGTGTGTAAGATAAAGGAATGAGGAAAAAAAGTGTTGTACAATCAATTCACCAAAGAACCACTGAACCAACGTTTAACCCCACAAGCAAACTACCATAATCATGATTAGCCTTAGTAAGGAGTTATACCGGGAGTTAAGAAGGATAGGCCAAGCTAAGCACGGGCTAGTTTAACAGGCTAGGAAGTGAAAACATTTATATAAGGAGAGTAAGGTGCGAGATATCCAACAATCTTTGCCATAATGATGAAGTCTGGAGTGTAATACCGAAAATTTTGAGAATTTAAAATTGAATATACAACGTACGTACGGTACGCACGTAAATAAAGCACGAATAAAAAACGTTGCATATAATGTTAGGAATTAAAATATAGTCATGCATAAAGGTTAAAGATTTAATCTAGAGAAATATTTGGGATAATAAAATGATCGTTGCGACGATGAATGTTACGAATAAATAACGTTATAATGTTACAACGTTATGAACGCTGCGCGTAAGGACTAACGATTTTAATCCCATAAATAATGGATTATGACTCGAGGGGTCATATTTTCGTATATGGGATAAATTTATCGATGTAAATAAATTATCAATGAATTAATAGTACCAAATTTGGATAAATAATGAAGTGAACGAGACGTATCGTGAAACGGAATGTGAGATATTAACCCACATGTACCTAACTTCTCCATTATTCACCCTCACTTTCTCACCATCAGTTGCGCACATCGTCATCCAACATCACCACACTGTCAGCCACCAACGCCATCACCATCACCAACATATCTTCGCCCCGTCATCGCCGTCGTCTTGTTCTTCAGCCGCCCTCGTCGTTGTCTTGATCTTCGCCGCAATCGTCTTGTTCTCTCCAGCCGCGCGCCGACCATAATCACCACCAACTTCATCAACCGTCTTCGTCCACCATCACCAGCCACCGCAGCACACCACTATCATGATCAACACCACGCCACCATCATCTTCATCATCATCACAAGCGGAAGCAACCATCGCCGTCGTTTTTTTCACCGCGCGTCGCCGCCATCGTCGGACACCAAGGAACCGTCGTTGTCACTATCATGGGCGTTCTTTCAATTATCTCGTCGTCACTAGATCATCGTCATCATCGTCTCTAAGCCACCAATGAACTCCGGCAATCACAAGGAGCTCCCCTGCGCGTGGATCATCGCCGTCGAGCTCGTCATCATGGCCATCAGCTAACTTTGGCACTCCGACGACATTCTCCGGCCACCAGCAGCTCCGGGAAGGCGGTGGCAGACAGGCAGCGAGTAAGACGAGGTCTTGGACGTCCTGAGTTCGAAGTTTGAGCGGAGAGGAGCTTGGAACGCTTCTACAAAGCTTTCCGGCCAACTTTCGGCCAAGGTCCGGCAGCCAGCGTGACGGAGGAAGAACAACGGGGTGGCGGAGTGAGAGACGGGTTTTTGATGTCATGAGTGCCAAGGGATGTGCATGAACGAGCATAAAACGACTTAACGAAGCTTCCCAACGAATTTCTGATGATATTTCGACCGAATTTCTGGCAACCGACAGTGACGGTAACGAGGACAGAGCCGTGACGGAAGTTGGATAGCGTCGGGTGACATGTGGTATCAAAGTTACTAAGGTTTCTTTAACCCTAAGTGAAACTAGGGTTAAACACGTTTCAAAGATAACCTAATCCCTCTCAATCCGTCTCGTGCTTAATATTTCATCAATATAATGTGTTATAATGAATGTGATGAGAAGTGTACCATCAGGAGGATGATAATATGTTTGGTTGCTTAGTTCATATGTTAAGGCGATAACGAAACCTAATTTCGACAAATTATACATGGGAGCATGCATGAACACATACGTGCGTAAATTTATGCTTATTATGATTTTAAAAAACCACTGAACCAACGCTTAACCCCACGAACAAACTACCATAATCATGATTAGCCTTAGTAAGGAGTTATACCGGGAGTTAAGAAGGATTCCTATTCCGCACGTTCTATGCTTCCTAGGTCAGCTTGCAGGTCTTGATACAAAGGAGAGATTACAAGTGTTGTCAAAGAAGAGAAATGATAATGGGTGGGTTGATGTTATATAAAATAGGATAGTTTGATATTTTTATATGAAATAAAATTGATAAATAAGAAAAGATTAATATTTGAATAGAAAGATAAAAAAAAAAAAGTTATGGGATGAAGGGTGTATAACATTAACATCAAGATAAAAAAAATCATTTTATATTTATACTCTCATGAAAAGTATTCATAATTTTTTTAATAAAAAAATACATATACGTGACATGTGTGAAAGCTTGGCATGGAACATTAAATAATTCATTTTTAGCTTCATAAACGTGCTTATCAAAACACAGGAAAATCGGAAACCCCCTTTTGTCATTAAACGCTCTTGCGTTTCCCTTTCTCATTTACTCCCTCGTCTCACCGTCACCACTCCTCACACCATCTCACCATCTCACCATCTCACCATCTCACCATCTCACCATCTCACCATCTCACCGACTCCTCCCAATCCCTTCTCTTTCTCTCTCTAATCAATCAATCTAACAATGGCAGGAGCATCAGCCGCCGACGCCGCCACATTCCTCGCCGGCTGGCTCACCCCGACCTCGCTCTTCATCCTCCTCAACGTCGTCGTCCTCGCCATCGCCGCCATCTCCCTCCTCGGCTCATCCTCATCTCACCGCCAACACCAAAACCAAAACGACAACAACAAGCACCACCACGAGCAACAGCAGCAGCAACAGTATCCTCTTGCTCGAGCTCCGTCTCTGTTCACTCGAGTCACCTCTTTCAACCTCGACCACTTCCACCACCACAATCACCACGATCACGCGCTGGACCTGATAACCGAAACGGAGAGATTATCCGCATCGGAGACGAGTTTTCAGGCTCCGACGGAGGCTCGGCTGCAACGCGCTCCGTCATTGCTGTCTCGGCTAGCTTCGTTAGATCTGCTTGTCCACAGATCTGGAAAATCAGACACCGTGCGGGTCCCCCCGCCGGCGGAATCGTCGGAATCGGTGATGGCTGGGGAAGACGCTGGAGGCAATGGAGCGCGTGAGGTACACGTGGAGAGGACGAGGTCGGAGCCGAAGAAGAGAGCGGTTGCGGGTGAGGAAGTGAGGATGAGGAGATCGACAAGCGAGAGAGCGGTGAATGAGCAGGAGACCGCGGTCGAGGAGGAAGAGGAAGTGGATGCGAAGGCGGATGATTTCATTAACAGGTTCAAGCATAAGCTCAAGCTGCAGCGACTCGAGTCAATGTTGCGGAATCGAAACGTTTCTGCTTCCGCTGCTGTCATGTAGATTTCTGGTTGCCTTTTTGTTTTCGGTGTTTTTGGATCGAATCGCTGAAAGGTACCGCAAAACTCTAGTAGTAGTGTGTTACACGCTATCGATGGAGGGTGATAGTTGATGCTATGTTGGTCTTTCTTAGTTGATATTGATATAACGAAGTTGAAATGCAACTAGTTGTTTATCGTTGGGATATCAAAACCCTCAATCGAGGATATAAAAATCTCAATATTATGGTTCTGAATATTCATTGATTCTTGATTTAGAGAGTTGATTGATTGGGGTTCGACAATGAAGTACCGACTACCGAGTGAGTGATTGACTATGATAGTAATTGAAATTGGAAACCAGGCACTAGGTTCAGTATTCAGAACACGTGGAAGAGCCGAGAGGCATTCACATTGGTCACGTAATGTTGGTCCGAATATACAAGTTTTATCAAGGATTAGGCATTGACATAGCCGACAAAAAACGTTTTACTTTCGGTATAAGACAACATTGCATATGCTAGCAGTGCTTATTCGAGAACTCCACTTTGAACCTCACGTCTAATATTGTGTTGTAGACAAATATCTGCTTGACAGAAAGTACAGTGAATGAACAATATGTTCGTAACATCATCGGTTAGTAGGCTATTGTCTATCCACAGGGCATACTCTAGAAGAACCATAGGCAGTCCAAATGTAGCCGGACATATTGTCTATCAAGACCCTGTTGAGTACTTGCAAGCACCAAAGGACAAAAGCAACCGGATGAAATGAATGAAGAAACGAATATTCACCTTTGTCCAAAGCCATCACTCGACATACTTTTTCTTCCAGCATTCCGGTGATAGGAATGCTTCTGCTTTTCCTCAAATTATCACGCGAAAGAACACTAACAAGAATAGAAGATCCCGTCATATTTCCAAAGTCCACATGTGTGTACAATGAAAATATGAGGCCAAAGGAATACTTTCTCCGTCCCGAAATATATGCATCATTTTAAGAATCACATTTAACGAAATGACGTTTGATTCGCATCGCGAAACGATTAAACGTTATTTTTTTAAAAAATATCTTGAAATATTAATGGTAATTTTAATTATGTATTTCAATTTGACATCAGTGACATAATTTTTTTACGTCATTAAGCCGAGAAACGAAACTCCTCAAACTACATATTGAATAGTATAATGATTGAAAATATTGCGTTTAATGGGACAGAAGGAGTAATAATTTTGGATTAAAAAAACATATTTTTGATTAGGAAAACGTGAATTTGTGGCTAATCATTTATATGACTAGACGATTGGCATTAAGAGTGCACTTCTCTCTTGTCAATTTCAATCATTGATCTTCTAATATAATAATTTAATCACATATAAGTTTATATTCTTTTCGTCCCATATTAATCGAAATGTTTTTCTATTTGATCAGTCTAAAAAAAATACAACCTTTTCTATTTTGGTAATCTTTTAACAGAAAAAAATAAACCAAATCAATCTGATTTGTTACAATATACTCACTATCTTCTTTCATAAGTGTTACAATAAATCCTATTATCATAAAAAATATATTATTTTTTCAATAAAATTCACACAAATTTGTATTAATTTCCATGCCAAATCAAAATATTTCAATAAGTATGAAATATAAAAAATACAAAAAATTATCCAAAAACATATGAAATATAAGCTCAAGCACTCTTCTCATCAGTCAGTCTTCTCAGATGAGCCATAGCCATAAGGATTCTTGCTATAGTCCAGTTCCACTGATTGTGACACATCTCTGCGATCCAATGTTTGATAGGTTCATGGGATTTTCAAGTAGATTTATATACGAAATGTGTACGGTGAGGGATGCAAGGAAGGTGTTCGACGAAATGTATGAGAGGAACAATGTTGATCAAATGTTAAACGATTTTGTTGTAAAAGTTTTGTGTTTTTTTGTCATTGTTTTCTTCATCGTTAGAATATTTTTTTGTACTGCAGCATATGTGAATAAAAATATTTTTTTCCTTCAGGCGTTCTGTTTCGAAACAGAACGTCTGAATAAAGTGACGTTTCGAAACAGAGTGCCTGAGTTAAGTGACGCTCTATCCCGACGAGGTGATCGGATTACGACGAGGTCTCAGGCGAGGTGACCGGATTCTGACGAAATCTCCGACGAGATGGTCGGATTCCGACCAAGATTTCGACGGCGGTGGTCAGATTTTGATCAAGAATCCGACGATAATTGGGTGATGATAGGGATTGGGATGGAGATGAAAATAAGGATAGGATTTAAATGAGATGGATGAATTGTATATTTTTGGAATTTATATTCTTTATGTATCTTTCTGATATTATTTTTAAGTTTTTATAATTTTGAATAAAAACCTCTAAAAAATATATGACTAGACATAAATTCATCAAGCGGTTTTGATTATTCCATAAAACATATCAATGTTTAAGTTGGTAAGACTCTTCCCTACACGGTGTAGTAATAGAACATCACGATATGGTTGGAATAGACGGTCAAATTCACTTCCATCGTCCAGCAAAGGGTGAACAAAAAAAAAAGAAAAAAGAAAAAAGAAAAGAAAATACAGCAGTCAGTTGTCCCCATAGAGAAAGCCAAAGCAAGGAAGGCTCCCACAATCGCCACAATCGAACGAGAATGGGGAGCAAAATCAAAAGAGGCTACGCATCGGCGATCTCCGCCGGCGTGTTCGCCGCACTCGCTGCGATTTCCGCCAAGCTCTTTTCGTCTCAGGTTCATTCTTCTACTCGTCCCTTCCTGTTTGTTCTCCATCGTAATCGATTGCGAGTGTTGTTAGGAATCATCGACGGTGAGACTGTTTTCGAACACGATTGATTCGTTTTGGTTGATGAGATTGTCGAAATTTGATTCAAGCGAGTCGTAAATGGACGAGATCAGGAGATAATCTGAATTGTTTGATCTCGTGCGTGGTCTGTGGAATTGAAAATTTGACAATGGCAACGAGTATCTGTGATGAGTCGGAAATCATCTATTCGAGAATGGGGAGAAGGGAACATGTTGTATATGAACTGCTAGGGTGCCATGTTATTCGTGGAAAGGCACTGCAGAAAATTTGTATGTTTACATAGTCATAGTATATGACTAAGGTCAGATGTGTCATGTGGACGAATCGTTTTTTGTTTTGTTTAAGGAAGTGGTATATCCTTATTGCGAATATCGGAAAAGCCATCCAGGTATTCCCCCTAGGTTTCATAGTTTGCGCAATTTTGGAGAAAACTAGGCATCGATCTGATCCCCTGTGGCGGGAGGATTTCTTGAGGTGAACAATGTTGGTGAAATTTGTCGTGGTTTGAGTTTTCTAGCAAACCTGGGGAGAGACGTGTACGCAGTGAGGCAGCAAATAGTATGTTATTGATGGCTCGTACTCAATTGTCAGACTTGAGACATGTTTTTTCGAGTATAGTTCTTGTTGCTAATGGCTTATGTTAAATACAACGATAAAAGGATTGTCACTTTGCTGCTAGCTTGAACTTTGTTGGGTCTTCGTCCATAAGGTTTGGTGTCCTTGTGTATTGATGATTTCTCATTCGTATTATGTTACTTGTGTAATTTGCTGTTGAACAATCCATTTGATGAGCCTTTTTGCTGCTATTTTCCCCTCTTTTTTGTGTTCATCAACTTGGTTTGACGTCTGGAATGCAGAAGTCATACCCTGCTTCGTTGTGTTTTTCCATAGCTGTATGGTATGTCGCTTATTTGTAGGAAACTTGTGTCCCTTTGGTTAAGAAGGATGTTTATCCAACCTATCTGATGTTCACAGATTTTCTTGCCCAGCTAATCAAATACGGCTTCGTGGTACTTTTCAACGTGACCATGTGGGGATGCTATACCAACAGCCTTAGAGCTCTGTCATCCTTGCAAGCT
>JAOVYX010000530.1:0-13556 GCA_035668315.1 Drosera spatulata
GGCATTATCAACTTTGAAACTCACATAGCTCTTTTATGTAGGTTCTTATTTCATCTGAAGCAGAAGATTGGGAATAAGCTCATGTTGAGGGCTCTATATGCGAAGCTTATATTTTGGAGGAAGCAAGCAATTTGGCAAAATTATATTTTCCAGAGAGCGTGGATTCTAAGGCTAATGATCTTTCTCGTTGTGCTAGAAGAGATGGTGATAATGAGGATGCTCCTGACCTTCCTGATGTCTTTAGAAGAAACGGAGGATATGCTCCGAGTGAGAAAAAGAAGAAGAAAAATAAATGGTCAAATAAAAAGCTCGTACTTGAGGAGCGAGATGTGGAGACAGCTCATAGATACATCCTGAATAATTGTGAACTTGTTATACTGTTTGAGAGGTATCACTTAAAATGATAATAATATATTGCTTGTCTAAGTAAAATTTTGTGAATGACAAAGGCTCTGTTTTATAGGTTGTTCGAGAAAGACATGGTGAGGAGAGGTTGTGTTAGAACTACCGAGGCAGCTTGGACGGAAGGTCGTAGTATATGGCCGGTTTGGTTGAAAACTCATGTGAGTCCAAAAATTTTAGTATTCATAAATCTTGGACTTTACAAATATCATAATTTGCATGTTTGATCCATTCACAGGCGATGTGGCTACAAGGTAATGAGATCGTAAAGGCAATTGCTGCCGGCCCAGCGATTTATGTTAAGAAGTTCAAACAATATGTTGTGAATGACTTCCTCTTTGACACATATGATCGTGGTAAGGGAAAGACGACGGCTAATTGGGGAGTGTAAGTTAAAGGGGAAGGTGATGTAGACTATTACGGCATCCTCGTTGACATTATGGAACTCCTATATATCGCGCCAGGATTTAGGAGTTTGGAGACCGTTCTTTTCAAGTATGAATGGTTTGATTCTGTCTCGGGGTTGAGTACGCATCCTAGATATGGGGTTGTTGATATTTATAGGACAATGCGATATAGAGGTCTCTATGATCCTTTTGTACTCGCGACTCAAGCAATTCAGATGTACTACGCTCCGTTTTCGGGATCCATGCAGCAAGGAAAAAAATGATGGGCTATGTTCAAAACGAACTCACGGTCAACAATTGATGCTCCTGAAGAAGCGAAACAAGCTTTTTAAGAAGAGTTGAATGTCAGTCCACCCATTCTTGAACCATTACAGGAGATAGAATATTAGAATGATGATGATGATGATGATGGAGATGATGAGATAGATAGAGTTGACGAAGAAGAAGATGTTGAAGAGAGGGAGGAGGAAGAAGAGGACGAAGAAACAGAAAGAAGAATGGGGAGGATGAAACAGAACACGACACGGAGGAGGAAGATGGGGAGGAGGAGGAGGATGACGAGGAAGAATAATAAAGGTTGTTGTAATAACTAAAATTGGGTTTAGCAATTAATAAGCTCATGAATTGATTTTAATATAACAAGGTTTGCAAACTCGAACCAGAACCGGAATCGGGTTAGTCCCAAAACAAGCGTATACCTGTGTTTTTACATAGGCGCTCTGTGTTTTTACACAAACGTTCTGTTTCCTTCAGGCGCTCTGTATTTTTACACAAACGCTCTGTTTCCTTCAGGCACTCTATGTTTTTACACAGGCGCTGTGTTTCCTTCAGACGCTCTGTGTTTTTACACAGGCGTTCTGTTTCCTTCAGACGATTTTACATAGCATGGTATAAATACAACGATTAGACCAATAATGAACGAATTAATGCGTGAGTCTGAATTTAACAAGTGCTAAGTCAATTTCCTTTTGTAGATGTCTTCTAGCGCATCTACATGTAGACATAGAGGCAGACGTCCCTCCTATGGAGGGAGGAGTAGTGGTCAAGGTACTGGTCATATTGTCGATCCCTCAGTTGATAGAAGCATAGAGATCACTTCTCGGTCCATACACCCAGAGGCAGACCAGTTTGATATTATGGCCGGTTTACACGATGATGAACAGCCAGCGACCCTATCCCCACACATTTCTACGTCTACACAGCCCTCTCTCGGACCTTCTCGTGGATCTCGCGGATCTCGTACTTCTCGTGCATCTACATCAGCAAATCCTGATTCTGACGGTCCTCTACATCCAGATACACATTGGTATAGTTTTCATTTAAATTCAAATTTCACGTATACTAAATGCATATCATAGTATTTTTATATTTTTCCTGAACGTCATCCATGTGTTATTCTATATTTATAGGTTTTATCACTAGGATGTGGCACATGGGACTGTGTCATCCTTCCAGACGTTCTACGAGGAGTCGTGGATGAACTTCGGTGAGGTCCCCCTTGTTGTACGAGATCGGATGTCTGGATATTTCAAGCTATGTATGTTGTTTATATATTTTGTATGCTTCTGTTTTCATTTAAATTAATTTATCCATCCGTAGTAATTCATTTTTCAAATTTGCAGACATTGTTTACTTGGGATCCTTCCTTGGATGCCCAAGTACGTGTAGCTTGGAAGACGAAGTTGCATGACCGCATGCGAGATGATGTCTTCAAGGCAAGGATCAAGATTATGCAGCAGGAATATGATTGGTACGAGGCCGTGTCATGGATCAGTGAGGATGTCAGCTATCTTTTGATTGAAAGGTTTATGTCTGCCCCGAAGATTAAGGAAAGATCCCATATCAATGCTGCGAACAGAAATAAAGAAAAGACGAAGCACGTGAAAGGCAGTGGCTCCTCCATCGTTGTTGCAAAGAGGATGGTAAAACTTTAAACTTTATTAATTCATTTTGACCTCAATTATATTTGTGTAATATATATTAGTTTCAAATTTCAATTAATTTCAATATTAATCTATTCAGGAGAATGCTTTAAAAAGAAAAGGCACACAGTTTAAGGTTTTTGTGGAGACCCATAGGAAGCTGGGTACTCCTAGCATCGTGGACACCATATTGGCTGGGAAGTCACTGGTCGACATTCCCATGGTTGACGAGATGACTGCACAGTTTCGGGTATATTATTTTTTTCAAATTTTATTATTCTAAAATCATCAAATATTTTCCGTTATAAATGATTCCATTCATAATTACAAGATCAATTTTATGAGCGACTCAGCCAAATCCCCGAGTCGCTCATTGATGAGTCAATGGATCCTGATTCCTCACAGCAGTAGCTGGCAGCTGCTACGTCCCAAGCCTATATCGACGTCGCTGGCACGTCGAAGGGGAGGGTATATGAAATTGGCTCAGCTGCGAGCCAGTTCTATCCGAAAAGTCAGCTCTCTGCCATCTCTCGGATACAGTCACAGGGTGCACGTGGATTCGAAGTTTCGTTGGAGGAGCATCAAAGCCTATAGCAAGAGATCGTCACTCAGAGACAACAGATGCGGAGGATGGAGGCACAGATTGTTTTTCTGATGAGGCAGATAGGCCACGATCCGGCTTTCACATGTCAGGCCGAGGCTGGGACCAATCAATCACGATTTCCATCAGGTCCGGACGATGATTCATGTCCTCCGGAGCAACGTCATCCTAGTCTGGTGGGTCATTGATCGGTTATATTTCGATTCATGTATTTCTGTTTGTATTCGTATGACGATTTTTATTAGAAACGCAACAATTTAAATGATGTAATAAACAGGTATATGTTTTCAGCAGGTTTTTATTAATTTGAAATTTATTTTTTTCTTTACAAAATTGAAAACCTGTGATGGAATTCCGTCGCAAAGTTCTTTTTATTTTATATTTTTAAAAATTTGCGACGAAACTCCGTCGCAGAATTACTTTTATTTTATTTAAAAGAAATATTCTCTGCGACCGATCCGTCGCAAAGTGTATCATATTTAGCGACGAATCCGTCACAGAATTACTTTTATATTTTTTTTAAAGAAATACTTTCTGCGACGAATCCATCGCAAACTATATTTGTTTTTCGACGGATCCGTCGCATAATGTTCTTTAAGAAAAATTTAAAAGGAACATCATTGCGACGGATTTTCGTCGCAAATTTGGATAAAATTAACTATTTTGGAAAATTTGATTTTAGCTATGGAGATAGTCAATCCGTCGCAAATTGATAGGTTTTACGATGGATCCGTGGCAAAAATGTTGATTTGCGACGCGTCCGTCGCAAATTCCATCGCAAAATGTTGCTACGACGGAAAATATTCATTTTGCTACGGATCATTTCCGTCGTAATTGTGTATACTTTTTTGTAGTGATGGTGAAGCAGTGACCGGCGAATGATGATGATAATGGAGTTCGTTTGCTTTTTGTTTTTGTTTTTGGGTACTTTGTCAAGGTTAAAAAGGCAAATTCACAACCTCGGTTGGGGAGGTTAACGGAGTTAAATGGGTAGGATGTTTAAGTGTAAATTTTTAAGTTTGAGGTGTCACTATGTCAAAGTCGAGAAGTTCATGATGTTCAAGTATTTTTTTTCTCTCCATATTACTCATAATTCTTTTTTATTTTAACTCCGCGAGAAGAAATCAAGGACAAAAAGAGGAGTGTCAGAGTATGTGAATGGGTTTACATGTGGATAAAAAAAGTACTACAAGGAGAAACAGTTTTTGCTAAAGTGGGCCCACCACTTTGGGGATTGTTGGACACCCGTCCCTTGCCCATTATGGTGGCAACCGTTCCTCTATATTTCTCTAAATATAAATATAATAATTTAGATATTTTTTTTTAATTTAAGTTATCAACATAAATTATCAAACAAAAATTTATATGATTAGAAATAATTAAAATCAAAGTTGGATAATATATTTTTTATAATAAAAATTATCAGTGGTGTTATTTTTTAATCTTAATTACCAAAACGTTGTATCTATTATCATTTGGTGTCTTTTTTTAAATTCTTAATGTTATATTCTTCAAAATGCCCTTATGTGATATCCCTATGAAATCTTTCCCTATAAAACCAAACTCAAATTTTGGAGTATATTCTATCCAAGTTATGTGATATCCCTAGGTGAGGACGGGGATGGTGTTGGAGTTGAGTGGAGAGGTTGAAGGGGATTGTGGAGGTGGAGAATGTGGCATAGGAGAGGGCGCTTGAGAAGGCAGGGTTTGCGAGGGAGGGGATATATAGGAGGTTTTTGAGGGTTAAGGGACAGGCATGGGATGTGGTCCTGTTTAGGTTGGTTTTGGATGATCTGAGGGACGATGGTCGTGGTGGTGGTGGTGGTGGTGGTTGTGGTGGTGGAGGTGATCGAGTAAGCGGATTGTGTGATTTGATGGAAGGCATGGAGTTGTAAGGGACGATTGCAGGTTATGGATATGTAATGCGAATTTTTGGTCTCATTGGTCATGTTCGGTTTCATAGCGAGTGATCTTTTTTATGGAAGGTGAAATTCAATTCAATTAAAATACCAAGAAACAAGAGCTGGATAAATCCTTACGACTTACTTAAAACAATACAAATAGCTCAAAACAGTACACGCAACAAATCTAAATAAAAAAAAAAATTGCTACTTGAAAGTAAGAGTTTGCTTAGTTCAAATGATCGAATTGTTGAGCATTGGGTCCTATTTAAAACAAATTCAATGGATAACAATAACACTAACTCACATATAACTCAAAGTAGCTATATTAAAAGTGTAAAACTCAATTAAAACTCAATTAAAAGTGTAAACAGCTATCAAGTCTTTGACGAAAATAATGAATTTCGTAACTTCCAAATCAAAGACCATGATTGTTGGAATTTCTAAACCTTGCATAGCTCAAAGAAATAAATCATGTTCAAGGGTTGAAGTATTTCATGCAAACCAAAACTAGATCATACAAGTAGCTCAGAAGTGAATTCAATCAATCATTGCGCATAGTAAATCATTAGTACAAGAAAATCAACGCAAGCATGAAAACCCCTTAATTCAATGAAGTAGAACAACAAAGCGTAGAGAAGCAATGATATTACTTACACAACCCAGATTCAAGGATATGACTCAATCGAGTTAAATACAGTATGAGAACAGGATTGATCAGGAAGATCGAAACCAGTAAAAGTCGTAAAATACATACTTGAAAATCAATATTGGTTGACTACTGTTTTTAAATATTGTCACATATAAATGTATACCCAAGAGAAATACATTTATAATAAAGGCACTTCTATAACAAGCCTTTTTGTGGAATAAAAGACTGTTCAAGTATTGTACTTCACATTTAATTTAGGTTTAGTCCCAAAATCTCAACATCGTAGTATATATATAAATCAAATCATTTATTAAAACTAAGACATGTTGTGTTGCTTAATCTCTAAACTACAAATAAAACTAGTTTCAATAGTATAATATTGAACAACATTAAAACAAATCTTGATGTGAAAACTGAATGGCAGTATAAGCACAGCTCTATGTAATATCTCATATTACGTTCACTAACCTAAAATTTTACAACCATTCAAACATGACTTGAAATTCAAACTGAAAACCAATATTAACATCGTTTTCGTTTTTCAGTAAATCAAGAATAAATATATATTTTCTAAAAGCACACGAATTGACTTCAATCGTCATTTGAATAGTAGGAAATTAGTAAATCATATGATCCCAACTCCATGATAGAATAATTTTATGACGAATTCAATATCACCGTAACTCAGAAATTACAAGGTCATATATATGAGAATTGTGTGTCAACATGATTAAACATGTAAATTCTTATATATTGATTATAATCAAAATTCTCATAGAAACTCATGACAAACTTTAAATTTTTGTCATATTTGTCTTGAAAGAAAACAAAATATAAGAATTTCTCATACCCAAAAAAACACGCATGTTGTTTAACTTTTATAGTTGAGTATTCGTTCGTCTAAGTGAGTATATACTCATTTATATAATTTCATGCTTTAAGTTCCATGTTAGCGCATCTACACTCAATGCATATACAGCCTATCATTTTGGTTTAATCCACTTTCTCATTTTCCTTAACCTCTAACCTAAAACCCCCTGCTCTGATACCACCCTGTAACGCTTCGAAATCCGGCATGCTCGGCACGTGACGTTATGCCGTCATAGACCCAGTCCATGACAAGATCAACCAACCCAAACGGGTTTGTAGATATAGAAGTTAAGGAAAACTACCAAATCATTACCATTATAAACCCAAATGATGTTATATAAACCCAAATTATAACACATTACCTCATATATACATTGTCCAAATATCTATAAGTGGTTTCAAACTAAATTATTTCTGTAGTAATTATTACATATTGAATAATGACGTAATTAACTACATTCATAAAATCTCACTCTAGTGCTTCAGCATCGTCTTATGGCGAATCTGAAAATAAAACACATAATCCGTGAGATAAAAGCTCAGCAACCAAAATTATATGTATTCGATTTGCAGGGTGTTCCCCCGACTATACCGATCAATGAGTACCTATAGAACATTTTCTAGTAGTCATAGGAAAATATTGGCATCATATCAAACAGCACACATAATAATAGCTTATACGTCTTGATCCTCTTTTATAGTCTTTCACTTACTTAATCACCACAAGTCCGTGTCCCGACATGAATGATAGAACTCAATGAGTACAAAAGATGAAGAGAGATTTTTGAGACATAGACACTGATCTGGGCCAAGTTCTCAATCACATATCATCCAACGAAATCATTTAAAAACCCGTTGTTTTCTGAGAAAGTGTTTCTGTTTTTCATAAATACTATGCATAATTTGGGTTTGCGGCCCAAAATCACTACATCTCTTGCGTGTATTTCGGTTTACTAAACCCTCACTTACACGTCGAAGTCCCCCTGTAGAGAGCAGCCTTACACCCAATCGGCCGATGTACTGGCCCGCGACTTCTTGTCGCTGCGCATACGAAGAGAACCACACTTGTTCTCTTACTAGCTAGATTTAATGTCTGGTCCAGTCAAGTCCGCTTTGAACGCTCTTAGAGACAAAGAACTCGATCCCGAAGGATCCACTATACGACTTCATTGACGACAATGAACTTGTTCGGTTATCTTTAGTTTGTTATTATGTTTGTTGTAGAGTTCCTTAAATCCAGATTTCCCGCATAATATTATATATGGTATATAACGCATATTCAGAGAATAAATACCATACAAAGCATGTATAGTAGTTACACATAACACATGTAGCACTTCAATCATTTCTTGACATAAACTCTAGAAAACAAACCCAATCATGTAACATGTACGTTTAAGCCACATCAGCCTAATGATGTGTTACAACCATGATATTAAACAATTATTCATGTTCCCATTTATATAACAACAAGTTTATTTATCCCGATTCCCCGATGAACATAACCCAAATATGCCATAATGTTTGTTATCAATGATCTTACGACCCTTTACACAAATCTCATAATTAAACAAAAACTATGCATAAGACGCATAATCACGCATAACGCGCATAAGCAAGTATAGTTACAACCATCCATGATAATACAACCCGAGACATCCCAATCTCATCCATAACCATCACAGCATTATTGTTGACATGCTAATATCTCCTAAACATAAACTTAAGGGCTTCGCCAACATGACGATACAACCATGATAATCACCTGTTAAGCCCAACACATTATAAAGAACAACCCGAGGCATCCTAACATCTTCATACCATATCACCCCATAGTATGCTAGCATCCTAACATGCTCATATCATCCCCTTAACATCTTTTCACACCCAAGTCCCCTCATGTACATAAACCTTAGCCCGACATCATCGTCATCCCGACGAACGATCTCTACACAAACATACATATGCCCATCGGCATCACCACACTCCCTTCTTGAAACCCATCATGCAATTTCCATCAATCAGAACCTACAAATAAGAACAATACAATTCACATACACACAGAATCACATCCTCGTCAAGCCAACGGTATCACATCAACAACCATACATCACAATTCCGCATTCAATCACACATTTCATAGACATTCAAGAAAGGTTTAATGATGGTTAGCTGGAGTCGTCGATGGTCGGATTCGTTCTGAGGTGGGGAGACTCCGGCCAGGCCGCTGGTGGTGAGCTGGAGTCGTTGATGGTCGGATTCGTCACCGGACGTGAGCAGGATGCGGTGGTTCATGTATTAATGCGAGTTGGGTCGATTTGGGTCTCGTCCAGGCTCGTGGTGGTCGAGGTCGCTCACCGGCGACTAGGGAGGATGACGACGTCGCTCAGCTCCGGCGATGACCAACGTTGGTGGCGTGGCTTGGCGGTTGCTTGGTGGTGCATGCGTAGTTGTCGATACGGCCTCTTCCGGGCTCGTGGTGGCTTATCCGGGCTCGCTGTGGTCGGGGATGGCGTCGTGCTGGCCGGATCCATGGTTGGACGAGGTGAGGCGGTGGTGGAGCTCGGTGGCGGTGGGGTTTGGTGGAGATGATGGTGGTGCATGCGGGTTTGGTGGAGGAAGAACGTGAGGAGGGAGTGGAGTGGGTGTGGGAAAGAGATAAGAAATGGACGGATATAAGTAATCCACTCCTCGAAATATCTCACGAACTGTATTTATCCGTATTTTTTATAATCTATTTTTTGATAATTAATCGTTGTCGATTTAATTATCCCAAATATTTCACTAGTCATGTTCCGTTCAATAATCTCAGATTTACAAGCTTAAATCTATAACTTTAACACACACAAAATTTAACGATGTAACGTTCACCATTCATAAATTTTATTCGCGCGTTCATTATATATGTACCGTAAGTGTATTTTATATCCAATATATATTTTAAAAATTGAAAATTTTTTTGGGTTATTACATTAATACTTGGTGATTTTACACTAAAAAAAACAGGATTTTTACGACCATTTTTAAATTTCGATCGCTAAATAATTTTGCAACCAAATTTATAAAATGGTTGCTAAGTTAGCGATCGAAACAATCACAAATTTTATTTAGCAACGGAATCAATCGCAAAATATTTATTATACAAACGTCAGATCTCTCCTTCCCTCTTCATTTCTTCAATCCTTCTTCCCCAAATCTCGACGACGACTTCGATTTCCACACAAACCCTCAACCGCCGATGACTCCCACCACCACCCAACACCATTGGCGACCTAACCCACTCCTCAAACCACCAGCGACATCACCCTCACCACCCCACAGCCTTCCCCCTGAAGAAGACCACCCACATACAACCGCTGACACCACACACCTCGTCGGTCACTCCCACCACCACCGACGACCCAACCCACTCCCCAACCACCATCGACACCACCCTTACCACCCCATAACCTCCCTCCGAAGAAGACCACCACCCACATCGCTCATCAGCGACCAAAATCCGACGAGGTGAGAGGGAACTCCGACAAGGAGGAGGAAGGCAGCTTGCAGCCACCCCACAATTATTCTGTATCCCGCAACCATCAAACCCTAACCTAGTTTCAAAGTATATAATTTTCTAAACCTGGTCTCTAATTTGATGAATTAATTTTTAATTTAGTCTATGATTTACTTTGATGATTTGGTTTATTATTGAATTTGGGTTGATTATGATTGATTTGATAAATTTGGTTGGTTTGAGTGATGGTTGGTTTAAACGATGGTTGATTGTTTGAGCGTTCAGTTAAAAAATATCGTAGTTTGGATCATGAAAAAAAATATCGTAGTTTGGTTAGTTAAAAAATAATAAAACTTGTAAGTTAACAAAATTAGTTTGATAGGTTGTATTTGTAGTTAATTGGAAAAAAATTTATTTAGTTCAACATGTCATTAGTAATTGAATAAAAAAAGTTAAGTTTTTATAATTTGAGAAAAAAAGTATTGATAGCTAAATATTGACCTTAGACAGAGTGATGGATTCTAATTTATCATGGATGTATGAACGACTAGTCGATGGATTGTTTAGTGAGAAATATGCTCGGAATGTCAACAAATTCATAAACTTTGATGTTCAACATCAACCATTTAACTATGTTGTTCAACAGATGTTTGTAATAAAGTTTCTTTTGGGATCCAGTTCATCTACTGCTGACAAAGGTGGTAGGCGAGGTAGAGGCTGAGGGCGAGGGCAAGGTAAGAAATCAATTTATAAATTTTTGCAAGTTTTTACCTGAGATTTATGTACTTTTGTTTTTCTTTAAGTATCAATAATTAAATATATATATATATATATATATATATATATAAGAAAAGTATTTGTGTGGCTAGATGATTGGATTTGAAAATCAATAGATGAGATTAAAACTTCACTTTGACATTGATTGAGGAGAGAGAGATGAGTTTTTTATCTCATTAATTGATTGTCAAATCCAATGGTTTAGCCATATATAAGAAATTGTGTGGGTAGCCAGATAAACTCCAAGCCCTATATATATATATATATATATATTTCAAAAAATATAGGTAGAAGAGGTAGTGTATCACTAGCTGAATTCCACGATATAGGCACGATTTTGCTCTGAGGTAAGGATGATTATTTCGAACAGAACCAACCTATATCTAATCTCTCATCTGCTCCTACTCGTTCCTCCGTTTCACCAGCTGCTTCTCCTCGTCCCTCTATATCATCAGTTCCTGCTTGTCCCTCTGTATCTCTAGTTCCTCCCCCTTCCAGATCACCATCCGTCGGACCATCTACCTCTCCTCATCTATCGTTATCACACTCATCTGCTCACGGAGATGAGGAGACTGAGTGCGTTGGGGATGGACGGCTACAATTGGTGTTACACCCAGATGATTTATGGTATGTTTAGATTATTTTAAAGCAATTATAATTTAGATGTTATAGATATATATATATAAATTCCCAACTTTGTATTTTATGTGTTTCAAATTTGATCACATAGTGTTGTATCCAGCTGCTCCGTCTCTTTTGAGACTATCAGGGGGCGTGGACATATTAGAGGGAGGTACCTCTATGGGATGATGTTGGGCATTTTTAGAGTAAATATAACATTTCTTTCAATTTCTTTACAATTTATTTTAGTTCATTTACATTTTTATTGATATTATTTCTATATTATAATTATTTTTCAAATGTGTGGAGGATCGTTATTGGTGGAGGGCCGAGCTCACAGAGCGTGTTAGGATCGAGTGGGAGGCGACGACAAAGAAGAGGACGAATCATATCTTGTACAAGGCCCGCCAAACCGTTCAGAAGGGGGGCGTCCTTCCTTGCACTACAAAAAAATAGCGTTTTAGCTACGGCAAATTTTACCTACGGACAAAATCCGTCGCAAAATCATATATCTTAACGACGGATCCGTCGCTAAAAAACAAAAGGAAAATATGGATAATATTTGCGACGGAAAGTCAATGCCGTCGCTATATTTTTTTACTTTAGCGACGGATATCCGTCGCTAAAAGCGTGTGTAATTTTAAACCATTATTTTAGCGACGGATTCCGTCTCTAAATAGTTTTAAAAAATTTGGAACAAAATATATTGGCGACGGATATCCGTCGCTAAAATCGTGTGCAATTTTGAACCATTATTTTAGCGACGGATTCCGTCGCTAAAATCGTGTGCAATTTTGAACCATTATTTTAGCGACGGATTCCGTCGCTAAAAGCGTATGCAATTTTGAACCATTATTTTAGCGACGGATTCCGTCTCTAAATATATTGTCATAAATTTTTTTGAAACTTTAGAGACGAAACCGTCGCTAAATTTGTTTTCGATGAACATTTATCATCTAAAATGTAAAGGTTTGTACATATTTTTGGCTTTAGAAATTGTTGAAATATTAAGTTATGATAAGACGTTCTATTTTACATAATACATGATACATTTAACACCAATATCGTATACGACATATTATATGTTTCAAGTTATATTACATTTACAACATCGTATATCGTGTGACACATATATGTTATTAAGAGTTTTTAACAATACATTATTTTTTTACTAAAATTTTATGAAATGAAACGTCTTATTATTAGTTCACATTTCAACTATTAAGATATCCCAAAACATTTACAATTTGTTACATTTCAAGTTATGTAATTCTAAAATAAACAATTTAGAGACGGATTCCGTAGCTAAGTAGTGAAAAGAATACATTTTAGTAACGGAATCCGTAGCTAAACATAGATTCATAAAATGGTGGGAAAATTTGCTAAGTGTAAGAGCTATGTCATCTTAGCGACGAATTCCGTCGCTAAGAAGGTCTCCTGACAATTTAGCGACGGAATCCGTCGCTATGTCAATTACGAAAACATGTATTTCAAATGTTTAGAGACGGAATCCGTCGCTAAAATGTTTATATATATCAACAGGCAGCCTCCCCTTTCTCCTTCCTTTCTCCTTCATTTGCGTTTTTCCCCGACGCCGCCGCCGTTGCTTCCTTTCCTGGACGCCGCCGCCGAAGTCATCCGCCAGCCGCCGCCTCCGGTGTCTCCCCTCCGTCATCCGCCAGCCGAGCCGGACGCCACGCCCGCCCCGGTGTCTCCCCTCCGCCCGCCGCCACGTCCCCAGCCGAGCCGCACGCCACGCCCTCCCCGGTGTCTCTCCTCCGCCCGCCGCCACGCCCCCAGCCGAGCCGCACGCCACGCCACGTCCGCGCCGGTGTTCAGCCCGCCCCGGTGTCTCCCCTCCGCCCGCCGCCACGCCCCTAGCCCGAGCCCACGCCCCCACCCCCTGC
>JAOVYX010000531.1:0-13556 GCA_035668315.1 Drosera spatulata
TTCAAGATATTTGTAATTAATAAAAAATATATGATCTTGTTTTTTTGTAATTACAATATCATATCATCCATATATCACGTTAAAGTTTTTCAAGTTATATCAATATAACCATAATAATTGATCAATCATTATTTTTTATGGAGTTATATTTTTGGAATGAATCAATCATAACAAATATGATAATTTATGGAGTTATATTTTCAACATAATAACAATGTTTAAAATATTGTAACTGAATTATAATGTTATTAATGGGCGTGGGAGTATTTCCTACTCAAAGGAAGGCGTTGTACGCCTTATGGAGAGGCGCCCTGCTCCTTTGGTTCAGGTCAAGGTGCCCGCCTTCCTTTGGCAATAGTGCAGGACGTCTTCTCTCACTACATTTTGAAAAGTGACCCATTTTGATAATTAACTTGTTTGTGAACCTAGTTTGATAATTTTGTTTATAAACAGACCCATAATTGTAAAAGACCCTTCCATCACTCACCAAAGTGATTGACATGAAACCTCACTTTTTCACGGACATGTATCATGAGATTTTTCGGTGCATTATCGATTCCTCCAGTGTCATTATTTTTTTAATGCTTTTCTCATATGCATTATTTGACGTGTAATTCACAAAAATTCTTTACCTCACTAAACGAAATGATTTAAATTCTACTTTGGTCATAGTTATAACACATAATGCATGTTTTTTTTTTTTTTTTTGAAAGAATACATATTGCATGCTATTTCTCGTGTTTGATAACTTTTTTCCTCCTTTAACCTTTTTTACTCATAGGACTAATAAATATGAATATCCTTAAAAAGAGCCCATGCACTTCTCTTTCAGAAATATGGTTCATGACGTATTCGGGCATGTGTATATGGATAATGAGTATGAGAATGTCGGATTCAATGTTTCATAAGATCATCTTCCACAATATGAAGATTTTTTTCAATGTTGCAAAATATTAAGATGCCATTATATAATAGATACAAGGAATCTCTTTTATCTGTTGCTGCCAGGATTATGAAAATCAAATGTGACTACAATCTTCCACTGAGAGCTGTTGATAATATACTTGACATGGTCAAAGATATACTCCCTGATGGTAATGCCATGTCTAATTCATATTATAATACCAAGACATTGTTTCAGTTGCTAGCGTTGCCGGTGATGAAGATGCATGTTTGTGAAAATGGATGTATGTTATTTTGAAAGGAAAATGCTGATTTGACGGAATTTAGTGTTTGCAATTACTTTCATTACAAGATAACTGGTAAAGGCAAGTTGATACCCATGAAGGTTCTTAGATATTTTTCTATAGTCCCAAGATTGCAGAGGTTGAACGCTACTCAACATACTGATTCTGCAGTGTACTAGCATGATAAAAATCGATAACCTGATGGCATCATGTTATATTTTTCAGATAACGCGGCTTAGAAGCACTTAGATGCTATATTTCCTTCCTTTACTGCTGATCCATGAAATGTTCGTCTAGGTCTCTCAATTGATGGGTTTGCTCCATTTACAAAGTTGGGAAGGCAACACTCTTGTTGGACGGTTGTACTGACTCCATATAATTTGTCTCCCGATATGTGTATGAAGAGACCAGTTATTTTCCTCAGCATAATCATTCCTGGCCCTGGTAGCCCTAAGGGAGACATAGATATATATTTACAGCCATTGACAGATGAGTTGAGAGATTTGTTAAATGAGGGTGTGACTATTTATGTTGTGTATCGCAAGCAGAATTTTCAGATGAAGGCTGTTTTGTTGTGGATAGTCAGTGATTTTCTAGCCTATGTGATGTGATCAGGATGGAGTACTGCAGGTCATATGGTATGTCCTTACTGTATGGTAAGTTTGTTTTTTAGAAGACTTTGTCACAATACCCTCCGTGTTGAGGATATGGAGCGCTTACAAGAAGAGATACCCATCATCCTCTATAAATTAGAAAAAATTCTCCTTGTAAGTAGGTTTAACTCCATGGAGCATCTTTCGATTGATTTGTCATATGAGATGAAGCTGTGTGGATCGGTGCCATACAGATGGATGTATTTTATGGAGCACTACGTATGGAAATTCTTGTAAAATTTTTATCTTAACATCTTATGTATGTCTTTGTATGTTAAATACATGGTATGTTTTTTATGACAGATTTCAATTTCACTTGAAGACTAAGGTTAAGAACAAAACAAGGGTGGAAGGTTCTATATGAAACGCATACCGGATGGAGGAGATATCTAATTTCTGTAGTCATTATTTCGCTGATCATATTGACACAAAGACTAAAGGTAACCCGTGAAATTATAGTGGAGGGTTAATGATGAGATACAAAAAAATCTGCCAGAAGTGTTTATGAATAAAGAAAGAGAGTATGCTCCAAATGATAGAGAATCGAGACATCTTTCAGATCGTGACTATGAGGCGACACATCACTATGTGCTGAACAATTACGGCTTACTAGCGGTTGTGTTTCAATTGTGTGACATTATTCATATAGATGGTTTGAGTAGGAAATGATTGCGTGTTGACAAGCGCGATCGACTGATGAGGTCTGAAGTAAATGTCACGTAAAACTTCTCTCGTGGTTAAAAAGACTATGTAAGTATCATGATTTATGAACGTACTTATGCTACTTTGCACATACATAAAGTGATCTTCTTACTTACATAATGATGATTTTAACTCTTTTCGTAGATTTTAGAGAATAATGTGTTTGATGACATGATCAGAGCACTTTCTCTTAGACAAAAAAAAAAAAAAAAACAGAAGAGAGAGAGAGAGAGAGAGAGAGAGAGAGAGAGAGAGAGAGAGAGAGAGAGAGAGAGAGAGTCCAATTATATGACCATTACGTCATCAATGGATTCAAATCTGATACTTTTGTATATGGAGAGCATAAAGGCATCATAAATTATGGCGTGTGTCTTAAGAGCAAAGGAGCAAGGGATTTTTATGGCATTCTTCAAGGGATTTATCGGTTGGTATATAATGGACCTAACAAATCTTATGTCGTGATTCTATTTAAATACAAGTAGTTTGATCCTCGCGTCCGGGGTACGGATGTGCATCCATCTTATAAGTTGGTTGAAATCAATAAGATGAAAACTGCTATGATCCCTTTGTGCTACCATATCAAGTACAAAAGATGACCTATACAATATATCCTGGGGCAAAAGAGGACTATAAGGACTGAATGATCAAGACACGAGCTTTGATTGATGCTCTAAATGAAGACATAGATTTCAAGATTATGTGAATGTCGAACAACCATCTCCCTCTGTAATAGACATTGAAGAAGTTGATGATGAAATCGACGAGAATATGGATGAATAAGAGCCATTATTAAACAATGAAGATGAATCAGATGAGGATGAAGAAGACGAGGAGGAGATTTATGATTAAGAAGAATAAGATGATGATGATGATGATGATGATTCGGAGAATGAAGAAGACGAAGATGAGGATGTTTATTACATATGAGACTTATGATCTTTGTATGGCGCCTTTGAGTCGTGCAGTCCCTTGGTGCAATATGAAAATGTGCATCCTGCTGCTTGCTAAACGCAACCACCTTGATTTCCATGAAAGGTCAAGAAGAAACAAGGGTAACAGAAACAAGAGACTTGGCCTTCATTGTCAGGGATACATCTCGACCACTGAGTTAAATTTTAAGATGGTAATTTTCTTTTATAATCTTGTTTTAGTAGCTTTTTTGTTCTTTTCATAAGTTACTAATTTTACGTGTCATTATTTGTCTATTTTTTTAGACCACAGAGCTTGATCGTGAGTCTTCAGCACCTAAGGTCTTTCTCAATATCGTATGAAGAAGAAGCTGTTGTTTCAGACGGGGAGTCTGCATTTGGTGATGAGAGGACGAGGGAAGTGTCGGTAAGTATTTAATTCAATGTTTTTGTGGTTTAAGTTTATTAATGTCAAAAGATTTATTGATCTTGTCTTACAGTATAATTATGATGCTAAGCTAAGGGAATATATGGAGGAGCACGGGATTCACGATCGGAATGCTGTGCTTGTAAATGTGCAGAATCAGTTTTATTTGGTTGTTGTTGGGTGGAGAATGGGGACTGTACTTGAATTGCGTTTACAGGTGAGTTTTTAAAAGCAGTTTTCAATTTGTTTAGGTTTTATACTTTTTAAAACTTATTAATTCACAATAATTATCATTGTTGTCAATTGGTTTAGGTGAGCGCATATTACGAGAAACCACGCTCTAGTTCCTCGGTGAATACCAATGCCCTCCTATAAGCAGAGTTGCTACAGACAAAGCATATCCTTACTGAAACGAGATCAGAGATAGCTACCTTGAAGGAACAAAGCGCTCAATGGCAACAGATGTCTGATTTCATTGCTCCTCTCTCGCAGCAGGAGAATTGTAAGGATTTATTCGTGCATCTTGGCTTTACTCCTCCCCCTCTACCATCACCGTCTTGTGGTCCACTTTGTTGATATTGAAACTTATGTAAAGTTGATATACATTTCCTTGGCATTTTGGAAAGGCGGACTATGTGTATGTTTCACGGATATACTTGTTTTGGACATACTATGATAGAGATGATTGAAATATGTAATGTGTTGTCACAATTTGTTGGTTGGTTATATGTAAAATAGGTTGGGAGTGCAAAAACAGATTTTGTATTGATGTGGGTTTCTTTGGGGCTATTATAGTCTGGATTTGCAAGATGAAATTTCTAGGGTTTACTGTGGTTTGTCTTTGAAATTCTACAGGCTAGAGGATTTGAAAGAGTAAGAATTTCAACCAAAGCTCTTTGTCCCCTTCATATAGTAAGCCCCTCCCCAATAGATGCACAGAGAATATCTAGGGTTTATCATGTAAAGTTTATCATGCACAGAGAATAAATTGCTAATAAAGTTTATCATGCTTTATCCACACACAATCAATCCAGACGTTTTAAATTTAGATTACTCTCCTCGAGTTAATGCACACAATCAATTCAAATTGATATTACCAAAATACATAAAAGCACTTAGAGGCTATATTTGAAATAGATGTTACCTATTTTTGTCATCAATGCCTGACGGACAATTAGCAATAAATCCCCAGACCTCATATGAGTTTCCATAAGACCAAGCAAATGATTCACCATCAGATGCCCTTCCACTAGACTTGATAGGACATCTGTTCTACATACACACACACTAGAGGAAAATGATTAGTCATTCAGAGTAATTAAGCCCATGTAACTTTTCACAGATAAAGCTAAATTTTTTCTCATCTAATGGTTGAGTAAATATATCCGCTAACTGTTCATCCATTGGGACAAAATATAGAGATATATTTCCTTTTTAAACATGATCTCTAATAAAGTGATGGCGAACATTTATATGCTTAGTTCTGAATGAAAGGAAGGGTTTTTAGACACAGCACTAGCAGAAGTATTGTCATAATAAATGGGATAGGATTTAAAATCAAAGCCGTTGTCAGATAGTTATGATTTCATCCAAAGAATCTGAACAACACAGTTTCCAGCAGCCACATATTCAGCCTCAGTTGTTGAAGTTGCAACAGAGTTCTGCTTCTTGCTTGACCAAGAAAGCAAACTATGTCCAACAAATTGGCATGTGCCACCTGTACTATTTTTGTCGGCACTGCATCCTGCATAGTCAGCATCTCCAGTAATCTTAGATATATGCAGATCAGGTAACCAGATCCCCATGTTAGGGGTATCCTTAAGGTATCTGATGATTCTCTTAGCTACAATCTGATGAGATTTATTTGGATCTGACTGAAACCTTGCACATAAACAAACAGAATATGTGATGTCAGGTCTACTAGCAATCAAATAAAGAAATGAACCAATGATGTCAAGATATCTGGCAGCCTCAACAGATATTCCTATCTAATCTCTATCAAGTTTTGATAGACCCGCTCATAGGAGTTTTCATTTTAGCAGACGACTCCATTCCAAATTTTCTCAAAAACTCTCGCAGATATTTAGTCTGAGAGATAAAAATCGCATTGTCTAATTGCTGTATTTGCAATCCAAGGAAGAATTTTAATTCCCTCATCATGCTCATCTCAAATGAGGACTGGATATCCTTAGAAAATCTCTGGCAAAGACAAGGGTCAGTAGATGTAAATATGATGTCATAAACATATATCTGGACAAACAAGGGTTTGCTCTTATGCATCTTAATGAAAAGAATGGTATCAATTACTCCTCTTTGGAACCCTTTTTCAATTAAGAAGATGAAGAGAGTGTCATACCAGGCTCTGGGGGCTTGTTTGAGCCTATACAGAGCTTTATTTAACGTGTATACGTGATCTAAATGAACTGGATTTTCAAATCCAGGAGGTTGTCTTACATATACTTTCTCTTGTAGCCTTCCATTAAGAAAGGCACTTTTCATGTCCATTTGATACACTTTCATGGACTTTGAGGCAGCATATGTTAGGAATATATGAATTGCTTCAAGTCTAACAACCAATGCATATGTATCATCAAAGTTAATGCCCTCCTCTTGTGAGTAACTTTGAACAACTAGTCTGGCCTTGTTTCTGATGATAACCCTGTTTTCGTCCATCTTGTTCTTGTAGATCCACTTTGTCCCAATAATAGAATGATCTGTAGGCTTGGGAACCAGATTCCAGACTTTAAGGCTGGTGAACCGATTCAGTTCTTCTTGCATGGCGTCTATCCAGTTGGAATCTATTAGAGCTTTACCTACTGTCTTGAGCTCCATCTGAGACAAGAAGAAAGAAGATAGACATTTATTCCTAGTAGCAGATCTGGTAATCCTTGATGCATCTTTATGTCCAATTATCGGATCTGTTGAAAGAGGCTTTACCCATCTGGTTTCAGTAACTATCTTGGGAGCTTGTAAAGGTAAAGAGAATTCAGATGCTATTTTCTCAGACTGATTCAGTGAGTTTGGTGGCAAATTGGGTAAAGGATTAGTAGTAGGTGCTTTCTCTATCACACTTTGTTCGTCTGGTGTGTCTGTTTGGACCTTATCTGATAGAGTCTGATTAGTCTGTTCAACCTCATCTAAGTATGAATCAACCTGTACACATTAATTCTTCATAAAAAACACAAGATTCTTTTGGTGGAGTAATGCTAGTCTCTTCAAAAGAAAATGGACAGATTCCTAAATACTCCTAGTAAAGTTATTGAAAACATGAAAAGCCTTACTGACTACGGAGTAGCCTAAGAGGATAGCTTCATCAGACTTAGCATCAAATTTATGTAGATAATGTTTATTATTATCATGTACGTAATACTTGCACCCAAAGATATAAAAGTAGCCAAGGTTAGAAATTCTCCCTTTCCAGAGTTCATAAAGTGTCTTTTGAAACGGTTTATGAATCAAGGAATGATTCTGAACATAGCAAGCACTGTTCTCAGCTTCTACCTGGAACATCTTGGGCAGACCAACTTCAAGTAGCATTGATCTAGCATCTTCTATCAAAGCTCGGTTCTTTCTTTCAACTATCCCATTCTGCTAAGCTGTTCAAGGAGAAGAGAAGTTATGTTAAATTCCATGGTCATCGCAGTATTGCTCGGCTTTTCTCTTATCGAACTCTGTCTCATGATCACTTATTATAGCAATCACATTCGGGTCCTTTTCATTCTGAACCTGTCTCAAGAATCTGATTAGAACAACATGGGCCTCTATAATAAAACACCAGTATATCGAGAGTAATCATCTATAATAACAAGGATATACTTCTTTTTACGATAACTAAGAGTATCAATATGACCACCTAGATCCATATGAAGAAGCTGTAAAGGTTCAGAGCCAATCTGATCAAGCTTACCCTTTAGACTAGATTTAGTCTGCTCGCCAAGTTGGAACGTCTTACAAACCTTACCCTTCTCATAGGAAATAGATGGTAGTTTCTTCACAAGATTCTTAGATGACAGTCTGGCCATATACTTGAAATTCAAGTACGTCACACGTTTGTGCCACAACCACTTAGTGTCTTTAGACTGTTTGTTCATAAAGCATGAGTCAACCTGCATGGGATAATTAAAGTCGACAACATAGACATCTCCTACTCTTATCCCTATAAGCTTAACAGCATTGTTATTTCACAAGACATAGGTTATTGCTAAACTTAATAGTATGCCCCTTGTCACAGAGTTGACTAATAGACACTAGGTTATGTTGTAAGTCTTCAACATATGCCACTTTGCTAAAGGTAGCAGTACCTATACCATGGGTATCGTAACCTCTAGTTTTACCAATACTATTGTCACCAAACACAAATCGTAGTCCGTATTTGTTTTTGTAATCAAACAGTATGATTTGTCATCAGCCATGTGTCATGAGGATACATTGTCAAGGAACCAGATTTGTTATTGATGCCCTTGCATATTAGGCATTTATATCACAAATGGTCCCCAATTATCTCGGGTCCAGGAGGTTAGTCAGAAGACTCTGTGGAACCCAAATCCATTTTCTCTTGGGGTGGATAGGTCTAGCATCTATCAGTAGTATGTCTAGACTTGTGACACAAATAACCTTTACAGCATGAACTGGTCTGGATGGCTTTACAGCCTTTAGGGAATGCTGTGCAGGTCTCCCCTTAAAATAATGCATTGGGGGTATTTTTAGTCTAAAGAACAAATCTGCCCCTTAGATGATGTTGGTTTGCTCTAGGAGAGTCTCTATCAGACTGTCTCATGGGTTTTGCCACTTAGGCACAGATGGTCTCACGCAGTCTGATCACAAGAGAGTAGACTAGCATATGACGCAACAGATGTCTGATCAATAGACATTGTTTGAGGAACCACGAATGGTTTAATGATTGCTTTGACAAAAACTATGGGTGTGAATTTCCTACGCTTGACATGTAGATGTTATGTGTTACATACATACTTTTGACTTAGAACGATTCTAGGTGTTTGTTGTAACAACCCAACTTAGGATAGCTTAACATTTGTTGGTGGTGTATATAAATAAGTTGCAAGCTGTGATAGAGCAATGCATTTCATTTTCCACTTTTTCTCAGTTTCACAAAGGAAGTTCTCTGACTTTTCTCTCTATTGTTCTCCTTTTCCTCTCTACATTCCACCATGAATATTCTCATGAAATTTTGATTGTGTTGAGTTTCTCATGATATCAAAGCATATTTGAGGGCTCATTTCACTCGATTTTCTCGTCATCAATAGCAGACGGCGACGAGATTTTGACTTTGATCAACAAATCGCATACGGAAAAGACAACCGATCCCGGTGATAAACTGTTGCTACATTATTCAGATCATCATAGTTTCAGCCTTGCGAGCAATTTGCTTGGCGGTGATGATTACAATCACTGGAAGAGAGCCGTGGAGGTACCCTTCTTGCAAAGAACAAGTTAGGTTTCGTGGATGGAACCTGTAAGAACACAATGGAGGATGCTGCGATGAGTATGCATTGGGAGAGGTGCAATAACATGGGGATCTCATGGTTATTGCACTCAATTAGTAATGATATTGCTAAGAGCGTGATGTATTGCACCACTGTAAACAAGATCTGGGAGGAATTGGTGTAGAGGTTTGGTAGTTCTAACGGAGCTAGGGTTCTTTCAGTTGCAGAGAGAGCTATGTCAGATCTCGCAGGGGAGCATGTCAATTTCGGTGTATTCCACCAAGATTAAGAAACGTTAGGATGTGTACTCGTCGATGCTGTAGATTCCTCTATGTACATGTGGATCTTGGGAGGCAATGATGGATTCCTTGCAAAATCAAAAATCGATGCAGTTTCTCATGGGTTTAAATGACTCATATTGAGTTGTCAGAGGTAATATACTTATGATGAATCCTTTGCCTACTCTGAGTCAAGCCTACCAACTTATTCTGCAAGAGAAGAAGTAGCGAGATGTTCTCACTATGCTTGGAATGCAAAACGATGCTAGTGCCTTCTATTGACAGTAGAGGAGTTTTGGACGTGTGATGTTTTCTGATAAGAAGGCTCAAGGTAGAGGCATAGATCTAATGATTCTCGAGGTGCTCAGGACAATGGTTATGGAGAAGACAATGGAAGGAAGTCTCAATTCTTTTTCACTCATTGTAAGATGATAGGTCACAGTGTGAATCAATACTACAAAATCATGGATACATCCAATCAAAACTCCAATAAGAGGAAAAGGTTTGTTGGAAACATAATGTCTGAGTATGAGACTGGTGTCGAGATGGTTGGTAGTGATAGTTCATCAAGAGGGGAATCAAGTAATATGGTTGAGCAGCTAAGTTCAGATGGAGTAAAAGGAGGTAAAGATATGGGAAATTTTGGGTTTACAAGGGAGTAGTGTGGACAACTTCTGAATTTATTGAGCAGTATGAACTCTCAAGAGAACCATTCTTCCATGGTTGCAGGTAAATCCCTTTGCTTAGTCAGTTCAAGTTCCTTTGGAGATTGGATAATTGACAGTGAAGCTTGTGACCATATTACCCCACACTTGTCTCTATTTCATACCTATTCTCCTGTTCGGATGCCTTGTTTTATCACCATGCCGAATGGACAAAAGGCTCCTATTAAACATATATGGTCTGTCATGCTTGCCTGCGACCTGATGCTCCATCATGTACTTCTTGTTCCATGTTTTCAATTCAATCTACTCTCAACCAACAAAACTACCAAACAGTATTCAACCAGACTAATTTTTTGTTCAACCTCTTGATTCTCCAAGGCCCTTCAATGAGAAGACAACTGGTTCTTGATAAGCAAATGGGAGGTCTTTACTATGTACCTATGCCTGAGTCTATAAGTGTGATGTGAGTCTTGATTCTGTTTTTTTCTTCCTGTACCAGTCAAGATGCTTCTTTTGATAGTTTTTGTCATACTATACATAGTTCACCTGATATGGATTTGTGGCATTGTCGATTGGGACATATGAATTTTGAGAAAATGAGACACATTCTTGCTTTGAAAACTATGTTTTGTAAACACCATTCCATTTGTAGAATCTGTCCATAAGCTAAACAACATAGATTTTCTTTCGCTGTGAGTTATATTAAGACCACTCATATTTTTGAGCTTATCCACATTGATATTTGGGGTCCATACCATCAATCCACTTACAATGGCTTTAGATATTTTCTAACCATTGTTGATGATTTTTCAACCATAAAAGCAATACATGCCTTGTTCTCATGTCATTCATTGAGTTTGTTGCTACACATTTTCATGTTCAGGTTAAAACCATTCGGTCACATAATTCTCAGATGGTAACGCCAAAGAGTATTATCAATCTAAGGGTATTGCTCATCAAACTTCTTGTGTTGCCACTTCACAACAAAATGGTGTCGTTGAAAGAAAACACAAATACCTTTTAGAGGTTTCTAGATCTCTATTTTTCCAGGCCAAGTTACCTCTCCAATACTGGGGTAAATGTGTTATTAGTGACACATACCTCATCAATAGGATGCCTTTTGTACTTCTGGGTCACAAAACTCCGTATGAAATCCTTTATGGCCATAAACCTTCATACATATATCTCAAGTCTTTGGGCTGTTTGTGTTTTGTCTCTAAGTCTCCTAAAGAAAGAGATAAGTTCAAGCTCCGTGCCTTTCCCCTTGTGTTTTTGTTGGATATTCTTCTCAGATAAGGCATATAGAGTCCTTGGTCTATATTCTCTGGTTGTGTTTGATTCAAGAGTTATCATATTCCATGAACAATTTTATCCTTTCCATCATATGTCATGCCCCTCTTCTAATCCTCTACCACCACATATTTCTGATCTATACCAAACTTTCTTTTTTCCTTCATAGAATGTTGATACCATTCTTGATAATTTAGCTGGTCTGTATGATTTTCTTTTCTCTGCTTCTCCACAACGATCCTCATCATCTTCAACTCTTCCTTCTCCATCCATACCACATTCTCCTATTCCTTGTCTCATTCCTGAACAAGGAAAATCCACTGGACCAAAAAATCCATCTACATATTTCAAAAATTATGTTTGTCCTACCCTTTCTAAACCTGCTCAGCCTCTACAAAATGTCCAAGCTTCCTCAGGTGTCCGATCTTCCTCAGGAGAACATTGGGGCAATCTTGTTAGTTTTCACCATCTTTCTTGTTTTGCTCAGAGTAGCATTGAGTCTATTCCTACCCAATCAGAACCCACATCTTACAAACATACTTGCATGAATCCTAATTGAGTTGAGGCAATGCATAAGAAGTTGTTGGCCTAAGAATCAAACCAGGCCTTGGATTTGGTCGATCTTCCTCATGGGAAGAAACCCATAGCATCAAAGTGGGCATACAAAGTAAAGTTGAAGTCTGATGACAGCTTATAAAGATATAAAGAAAGATTAGTGGCTATTGGCTATATACAAAACGAGGGGGTTGATTTGCATGACAACTTCTCTCCTGTGATGAAAATGCCTACAATTAGGACCATTGTTGCTTTAGCTGCTCACCATGGTTGGTATTTACATTAATTGGATGTAAATAATGCTTTTCTTCATGGGATTTACATAAAGAAGTTTGCATGAGGCACCCATCTAGTGTGCCAAATCAAGATAACAAACTTTCTCCTCTTAAACGGTCTCTATATGGCTTGAAACAAGCCAGAAGGCAACGATTTAAGAAGCTAACTACAGCTTTGAGGTTATAGGGTTACTCACAATCCAAAAATGACTACTCCCTGTTTATGAAGTTTTCTAGTGGTCATGTTACTTTAGTAGCAGTGTACGTCGGTGATATTTCGTTGGTTGGTTCATGCTAGGATGAGATTCAGGGTTTGAAGACATTCTTGGATCAGCTCTTTAGCATTAAATATCTGGTTCAGCCTCATTATTTTTTAGGGCTTGAGGTGAGTTATTCTTCCAAAGCGATTATCTTGACACAAAGGAAGTTTACAATCTTGATTTTGTTGTTTGCACACCTCTTCCCATGAACTGAAAATCCCTTTGTGATAATGGTACACTTCTTGAAGACCCTCAGGTGTACAGGATGCAAATTGGGAAGCTAAATTTTCTTACTCACACCAAGCCTGACTTGTGTTTTGTTGTCCAAACACTAAGTCAATTTATACAGGCTCCCACTACAACGCATCTTTGAAGCAGTTTTCCATGTCCTTAGATATGTGAAAGGGATAGTAGGGCGAGGCATATTACTCAGTGCATCTGATCAACTTGTTTTGCAAGCGTTTTGTGATTCCGATTAGGCTTCTTGCCCCAATACAAGGTGTTCAGTTACAGGTCATGCCTTGTTACTTGGTAAGTCTCCTATCTCTTGGAAGGCTAAGAAATAGGGCACTATTTCCAAGTCTTCCAGTGAGGTTAAATATCGTGCCTTGTCGCAAGCGGATTCTGAGGTTACCTAGCTGGTTCGGTTATTAGAAGAGTTAGGTGTTTCTCATATTCGACCTATTACATTGCATTGTGACAATCAATCTGCTTTGCATATTGTCAGGAACCCAATGTTTCATGAGTGTAAGAAACACAACGAGATCGACTGTCATTTTACACGAGACAAGGTTCTTGAGGGCCTGTTGCTGCTTTCCTATGTCCCTACTCACGCACGAGTTGTTGATGTTTTCACCAAGATCCTTGGTTCTTCCCAATCGCAGTTGTTGTGATCCTATCTCCAGTTTTTTT